>JBBYHQ010339570.1:0-13114 GCA_038382645.1 Spergularia azorica
ATCTGAAAGTAATATCCCACAAAAGGCCCAGTGAATGCATAAGCATTTCTGTCAAACGAGGAGGTGTCATGATCTGGGGTTCTGGCTGAACAATCTTGCAGGAACTTCAACATGACCTTCTACCAAGTTGTAGCTCCCAGAAGCTTGATTTTGGAGGAAATGCGGTGGGCAGTAAATTGATACGATTCACGGTCATCTCTTACAAGCCGCAAAGAAATCACTCAGTTATACAGGGGCTGTGATGCCTCATTTGACACTTTTCGCAGATATTTATGTCATTATGAGCATAGTTTACCACTTTACCTTAGTCTCCATGTCTCCTCTAATTGTTTGACAGTTGCTCTTGTCAATCGTTTTTAAGTGACACTCATAAAGTCATAATATGCTACCTCTCAGACGAGCAAGCAAATATTCAAAACAAAAGAAACAATAGTGAGGACTCAACAATAGTTGCCAAACAGCCAACCATGTCTTCAATAAAGATTTCACCACTCGGAAAAGGAAAAATGAAGAACAGGAGATTTGTTGCAAAATAAGGGGCAAACATCACAAAAGCACAAGTACAGCAAATTCCGAAATAACTTCACTCCAAGAACATAAAAGAAGAGACGGGTTTTTAAAAAAACGCTCTGAAAGAACCACTAAAATTTCCTACGTACCAGCAGAAAACAACTAATGGCAATTATAAAACACCAAAAACTTACCAGATTTCATATCAACCCTATCAACTTTGCCATAACGCCTAAAGAGACGTTCCAGATCCGATGAACGAGCATCAAACTCGAAGTTCCCACAGAAGATTGGTCTCATCATCCTGAAACATGAACATTACCACGCAAATTACAAAACCATCTTGCCACATTTGATTTAGTAATCCATAGTTTCAGCAAGAAATCCATCAAACTTATCAGATACATTTCTCCAGGTTCATTTAACTTCAGAAATAATACGATGCTACACAGGCACAACATATCCCACATTTTCTCTCCTTTCAGACACCAAAATCTACTCCGTTAATAAATTGAAGTCTTCCACACAGAACAGTCTCGAAATGTTCACTAGTTTCAATGTACTACTAAGATATACCGCGATTAGCTTCGAAAAGAACATTCCTCGAAAGAGCTACCAAGTTCATAACAATATGAAATATTCACTCAACTTAATCCATTCTTTTCTACACATGTTCTACCCCAATTCATTAACCACCCGAAATCGATCAACGACACATCATTACCCATCCAAAATCCACCAACAACACACCAATAAAAACCTAATAAATCGATAACGCCTACACCTGACAATCTAACAACACTAAAATCAGTAACAAACATCCGAAAACCCAATTGAAAGCTTCACCAATACTCCAATTAAATCACTTGTACCATTATTATATAACAGTAATTCAACATAAAATTCATATAAACATCAATTCAATTTCACCCAATCTCACTATCTAGCTTCTCAATGAAGCTCCACAATAATAATTTCAATTCTAAAAATTAACAAATTCATACTAACATCATTACAATAACAAATTAAAAACGCCCGATTATGCAAAATTAGTACTAAACAAGACTAGATCTAAATACCAAACCCATAAAATTTATACAAAAAAAATTACAGATCTGCAAAAAAAAAGTGGGGAAACATGTATTTGAAAAGAAGAGTAAAGAAGAAGTTTTACCTGACAAATATCGGAGGAAATCAAATGGAGCTGATTTAGAAAATTGGGGGAAAATATTGAGTGAAAACCCTAGAAATTGAAATTCGGATATTGGAGTATTAATCCGAATTAAAATTTTGGTCGAGGAGAGAGAGTGGGGCGTTTAATATAAATCTGATTGGTAAGCGATGTGTAATAACGATTTTGCCCCTTGTGTTTCTATGTAATTGGGTAGAGTGCCATTCAGTGGGTGAAAATATCCAGTTGAATAATGTGGGTCTGGTCAACAACCCATGTTCTGACTTTTGATTTGACTGGCTCAATGTGAAAAATATCTTGTGTTACAATTTAGGCCTTGCCGGGATTGACATTAATGGGTCTGAAAATATTCAGGAGTAACAATTCAGACCCATTTTGAAGGTTTGGCTTGAGAGGAAAAAATAAGGCCTGGAATACATTAGCTCCACCAAGCCCAAATACTTTCCTCCTTCCCCCCCTGAAACTTCTACTGGAGTAAAGATTTCGGCCCAAAACGTTCGTTCCCCTCTCCTCTACGCATCTTCATCTTCTTCCTCTGGTATGTTTTTTTTTTCTCTCTCCTCTTCTTCTCCTTTTTTCTTCTTCTCCCCATTGATTACCCCCTAACCAAACTTAGGTAAACATTACCCAAGTAATCATTAAGCTAGTATACCAAACTTGCAAATCAAGGATTTTTTAGCCCCCTAATCAAGCCCGCACTAATTATTTCAATAAGTCTATGGTACACCGGGGGTACCATCCTTTTCGTACCCCCCAGCCCAAATAGACATGGGTTAAATAAAATGAAACACAGATTGTATAAAAAACGCAGCCCAAATAAGAAAAAGCAGCCCAAAACAACACACGGCCCAAAAATAAACAATTGTAGTCCATAGGTTGGTTTTTAAAGCCCAACACTCACTCCCCAAATCTGTCAGTCAGGCCCAAAACCAACATGCTAACAATTAAATAAAAACACTAACATACTAATAAGGCACAACACCAACATACTAACAATCCGACCATTCCTAGACAAAAAACAATCATTTCTAAACAAAAATCATTCATCCCAGAATGAAAACTAATCACCCCGAAACAAAAGCCGTTCATTCCATAACAAAGGGCAACCATTATAGGACAAAAAATAATCATTCCATAACAAAAGCCAACCATCCCATGACAGAAACCAATCATTCCTAGACAAATATCATTCATTCCAGAACAAAAACTAACAATCCTGAAACAAAAGTCGTTCATTACAGAACAAAAGGCAAACATTCTAGGACAAAAATTAACCATCCTAGAACAAAAACTAATCATCATAGGACAAAAACCAACCGACAAAAATCATTCATCCAGAACAAAAATTAATCATCCCGAAACAGAAGTCGTTCATTCCAAAACACAAGGCAACCATTCTTGGACAAAAAGTAACCATTTCAGAACAAAAAAAAAACCATTCCTAGACAAAAATCATTCATCACTTAACAAAAATTAACCATTCTGAAACAAAAGTTGTTCATTCCATAACAAAAGGCAACCATTCTAAGACAAAAATTAATCATCCCATAACAAAAACTAATCATCCTAGGACAAAAACCAACCATTCCTAGACAAAAACCATTCATCCCATAACAAAAATCTTTAATTCCAAAAACCTTTAATTACAAAATCATCCATTTCAGGACAAAAACCGTTCATTCCAAAATAAAACTATTCATTTCAGGACAAAAACCTTTAAGTCTAAAACAAAAACCATTCAAAGTCTTTCATTTCATAACAAAAACTATTCATTTCAAGACAAAACAATTCAATCCAAAACAAAAATCGTTTATATTAGTAGAAGAACCCTTCATTCCAAAACAAAACTCATTCATTTCATAACAAAAACAATTCATTAGGGAACAAAGGGCAACCATTCCAGAACAAAAATAAATCATCCCAGAACAAAAACTAACAATTCCAGAACAAAAACTAATCATCCTACGACAAAAGTCAACCATTCTTAGACAAAATCCATCTATTCCATAACAAAAACCAACCATTTTAGAACAAAAACTAATCATTCAAGAACAAAAGGCAACTATTCCAGAACAAAAACAAACCATTTCAGAACAAAAACTAATCATCGTAGGACAAAAACCAACCATTCCAAAACAAAAGGCAACCATTGTAGGACAAAAGCTAATCATCCCAGAACAAAAACTAACCATCCCGAAACAAAAGTCGTTAATTACAGATCAAAACCAACCATTTTAGGACAAAAACAAACCATCACGAAACAAAAAATAACCATCCTAGGTCAAAAACCATATAATTAAAATGATTTAGATATTTTTATTCTTTAATCATTTGGTCTTCATTTACCATATAATTAATCATTTTTGTTCTTAAATGAACTATTTTTGTTTCATAATGTTCTATTTTTTTTTTTTGAGGGAACATAATGTTCTATTTTTGTTATTAAATGATCAATTTTTGTTATTAAATATCACATAATTTGTTTGTGTTATAAAATGATATACTTCCCATTTACCTCTCATTTCTCATCCCCTCCACTCTCCACCACCACTCCCCATCTATCCTACCACCGCTAGTCCGCCAGCGATGCAAACCACCGCCATCATCATGCGGAGTTGATAGCGTGCAAATGAAGAATAATAGAAGAGAGTGAGGAGTTTAGGCGGGTAATGGGAGACGATGGCGAGAGATGGAGACCTCCGGAGACGTGCATCGGTGGTGGTTGTGTCGCCGGCGGGGGGCTGGGCAGGTGGGGGCGGTCGAGCTGGTTGTCGGGAGATGGAGGGAGTGGGGAAATTGGGAGGAGGGAGAGAATGTGTTTATGTTTTGCTAGAAGATAAAGATTGGGCTTCAGTTTCTTTTGTTGGAGTGATTGGGCTCGAATTAATACGGCCCATAATATTATTTAGTTGGGCTCTGGTTAAATGATTGGACTGATTTCTACTAATAGAACTAGGCTAAAAAGAATTTGTTTTGGGCTGCTGCGTGGACTGATTTTTCTCATTTGGGCCCGGGGGGTACCAAGAGGAAGGTACCCCGGGGGTACGTTAGTATTTGCGTAATTAGTTACCCATGAATTTGTTCCCCTCTAACCATTCCTTGCATACCAGGCAAGGCCTTAAGAAGAAAAAAGATCTGTTTTGTGGACCTTTTGGGTAAATTATACCATGTTCCCGGGAACATAAGGATTAAGGAGCATGGTAGTCCGTCTCATAATAGATGAGTACAGACCACACTTGAATAGATTTTGAATTAATAAGTGTGGTCCCTACTGCTCTATTATGAGAAGAATAACCATGTTCCTTATGCTCCGGGGAGCATGGTATAAGCATTGAACCTTTTAGCCTGTATGATTTGAGGCTGAAGAATCTCTCTTGGCTCATGTCTGAATTCGAGTGAGGTCGGAGTGAATCTAGGAATAAAAATGGTACTCCGTATCATATGATTCATATTAGTGGTGTATAAGAAGAAAAAAAATAATATTAAAACTAAAGTGCATCAAAACTCCACATCTAATCTAAAAAAATGTGAATGTTTAAGTGTGTAACTGAACAAGATGGAAAAGCTAGAATTGAAGGAGGGAGGGAAAAGAAACCGGCGGGAGAGTGAGTAAATCGAGATTCAATAAGTACGTAACCATAAAATGATAGAATGAATAAAAAAAAAATTGTTTTAAATTGTTAAAAACTATACAAGTATTGCTCATTTTGTTTTTTTGTTAATTATTTTGTGAAATAGTAGCGCTCTAAAGGTAACCTTATATTAGGAAAATGTGGGCTAACGACCATATTGTGCCCACCGTAGTATGCCCTTTAGGTTTAGCCGTCCAAATAACTCTTACTAATTACTAGTCCATAATGTAATTAGATTAGTATTAATAGGACAACACGGACTATAAATCCCATAATCGTATGACTAGCCCGACCAATTGATTAGTGTATACGGAGTATGTAATGAACAAAAGTAAAACACTAGTGATTATGAATTACCGAATACTTGATTGTTCAACCAATTATAAATATTAAGCATTTTCTCACAAACTTAAATAATAAGTACGTCGGTAAACACAACCCATAGGTTCATACATTAAACACCACACAACAACCTTGTAAAACTTCTAAAAGAAAGTATGCATACATCTAATAATCTCTCACTGACAAGAACAGTTTTGAAACATAAAATAGAAATACATAACATATTAGTCATTGGTTGTGGTTGTGAGCTCCCGGTAACATCAACATTTAATCTTGCTTGGTGATCATAATTTCATCCTGCAAATAAAATCAACGTTTAATCAAAGGTGATTTGAAATTTTTGTTGTGATTTATTGTTTTTATGAATATATTAAACCTCACAATTCTTGAAAATTAATACCGTATATGTTGTCTCCGACAGATATATAATGATGAATTATCAGAATTTTAACTTCACCAACCAAATAAAAACTATAATACATAGTATAATATAACTTGCCTTATTGTAATATTTGACAATTTGTCGATGTTACTCTTTTGCATAATAATTTTCTAACGAGATTTCACCATCAGCTAAGAATGGTTCCTACATGCACAAATATTTTAAACTTTTAATACATCGCTACTTGGTCTAAATATATCAATAACTTTAATATAATTACTATCAAAGCAACTTGTGACACTTTGTTTTTTTTTCGAGATATGCATTTATATTGAAAACAAAATGGCAATAAATTGAAGTAAAATGGTAAGAAATCAAACCTGATCAAGGCGGTCAAGACCTTCTAAACCATCATCAAGTCCATTGAAAGATCCAAACCCAAAATCAATGTTAGAGATGTATAAATTCAGATTATCCAAATCTCCTAGACATGGCTCATTATTAAACCCCCCAGGAGTAACATCATTCACCCCAAATAAAGGAAGTGATACATTTTCAGAAATATTATTATAAGCGCCGACATCCTTTGAATCGACAATGGTATTCAACACGCCCTCACTTAAGACGCCCTTGGTCGAATTAATCTCATCAAGATCACGACTACATGGTAAGTTGTTCAGAGTACCGACCAATTCTCCATTGTTGTTGATTCGAAGTCCAACATAGTTGCTAGTTGGCAATTGAAAACTTCCATTGTTTGGATTATTATTGTTGAATAGTATGTCAAGGTAGTTTTCTTCATGAATGCAATCACCCTCAATCAAAATTTCTTCTCGATGATTATTGAAAAGTGATTCATCATTCCTCATAATGGTATCTGTGTTATGAACATACAATACTAATTATTACTTGTACTCCTTACAAAAATGTTGGTTTAAGTAAATTAAAGGAGCATTAAGGAAATTAAACATATGACATATCTCGAATAATAGTGTGAAAAATTCATTTATTTCACCTTTTCCTCTTTGTGTAAACAGATCTTTATATTGTTGTTGAATGTTATTTGCAAGGTATGTGATCTCGTTTAGCACAAAACTTGATCTAAGTGGTCTTTCTTTCCCGTCAATTGGAATTCCATATTCAGAGTATGATGCTTCAGAGATCCTCTTCAAAAATATACGATACTTCTGTATATGAAAAAATAAAGTTGTTGGTAAATTTTTACATGCCTAAATAGCCTTTGAATTTGGTAACTTGCATGGAATGAGATATTATACACATGGTAGGGGGGGGGGGAACTTAAGAGAATCATGTTTAATATGTCATCTCATATATTGAACTAACCTGCAAATGACTTGCCACATTTTCTCTTCGTAATCCTGGGACATTCATATAATCCAGTATTTTCTTAGGCACGGCTCCTGCAAAATTGTATACGTTTTGCAGTTATTTTAGATTTTGATTAAATAAGAAAAAGTGAGGGTTTTTTTTTTCTCCTTTTGAGTAATTAAAACTCAAAAGATCTAAAATTGAAATTTTATGCACATATGACTGGCCCTTACTCTCTAGGCCTATTTTATTGACAGCCTGTAGAAAAAGGTTATGGAGCGATGTTGTCCAAATTAACTTTGGCTTTTTGCTAATGATGTCCTTCACTCTGTTAGAATCTGCATCAACACTAGTCATAAATGATACAGAACTACTGTCGTTATCGTAGCAGCCTTCATGAATTGTTGTTTCAGTTTGAGAAGTGTCTCTAGAAGAGTTGCTTGATATAGTGTTCCAATTTGCCACTTGAACAAAATCTCTCTCCTGAAATCGCAAATTGCCATATTGTTCTAAGACCGTCTTCAGTGATAGGCTTCACAAGGTAGAATGAAGCTCCATCCTCTAACCCTTTTAGCATGATATCTTTGTCACAATCATCTGACATTACTGCATTCAAATGAAAAATGTAACTTAATATTTTCTAATATTCATTCATATTAAAATGATGAATAATTATGTCATCTTACAAACATAATATAAAAAACAAGTCTTTTAAGAACGGAAAAAGTAGAATGATAAACTTACAAACAACAGGAAGCTGGAATTCTTCCACAACTTGCTTAAGAAGGTCAAGACCACTCATTTGAGGCATGTGCACATCCGTCAAAATAAGATCAAATTCTTTGTAGTTCATCCGAAGTGTACATAGGGCATCATTTGGACTCCTCATAGTAACAACTGTATATATAATCACGAATTAAAACTCACATGACCTTATATACGTATATTGATGATATTAAAACCACTCATTGAAATAAAATGCTCAAAATATAAAACCAAAAGAACCTAAAAATGATTAGATTTTCAAATTTCATGATGGTACATTAATTATTTAATCTGAAAAATTTGAGAATGCAAAAATCACTAAAGCCAAAGCGTTTGTGAATGTTTTTCTCCAAGGGCAAAATAAAATAAAATAAGAAAGAACAAAAGTTGAAGATATGAAATGGGGTAAAAAGGAACAAAAGAATATAATTAATTTTTGGGGTCACGTATGAAATTGTGAAAATGAATAGGATAAATTTTTCTTGGTGCATTGATTCAGGACTAATTTACGTGTAACATTGTTGTGGTTTATTGGTGAAGTCATTCAGACCTCCTATATATCTCAAAGAAGTTTTTTTTAGCCACCAAAGTTAGGAGGGTGGGATCTAAAAAATATCAAAGTCGTATTTGGGATTTATGAAACACCAAAGTTAAAAATCTTGTTTTTATAACACACTTCAAACTATTTGGGTATTTATTAAACACCGAAAAACAAATAAAAAAATGTTAATTTTTATTTTACCTCTTAAATTATTTTTATGTGTTTTGAAAAAAAAAAAAAAACTACTCATCTTCATCTCCTCCAATTCTTCATCATCGATTTTCTCTACGAAGGCATGGCGCAATCTTAAGTCATATCCAACAAACTTCACAATTAGAACCTAGGATTATGGGAAGTCTAAATGAGAGTCGTCTTAAACTTGATGGAGCGAGAGCGGAAGGATTATGGCACTTCTAACAAGTTTTTATGCTACATTTTGAACTTTGCTGTACCGTTCGATCATGTTCGTAATTTTTTTTTTTTTTTTTTTTTTTACATTTGTTGTGATATGTGTTTTTTTGTTTTTGTTTTTTTTTTTAGATCAATGAACTCTACTCCGTTTTTACTCCATATCTTTACCTATTGTGAAACGAGTCTAGTAGTTCTTAATTTCACTGAGTAAGAACATAATTTCATTTTATTTTTTAATGTTTTTATTTGTTTTGGTGTTTAATAAATACCCAAATAGTTTAAAGTGTGTTTTAAAAACAAGTTATTCAACTTTGGTGTTTTATAAATACCAAATACAACTTTGGTGTTTTTTAGAACCCACCCTCATCACTTTGGTGGTTAAAAAATACTTCTTTGTATATATCTCATGTTATTTCATAAAAAAAAACGTCCCTAATTCGTAATTAATAATAAATGATAAGATGAAATCACTTGATTTAATTAACAAAATGCATATAGTAAAGCAAACCTTTCATAGATAGAGTAAAGTGACTTTGTATAGATACCAAAGATATATGTCTCATATGAGTTTTGGGTATAAAATAACGGTTTTTTCTCGAGAATTGCTTGAAAGAAACAGAATCAGAAGCATAATCCAACATAAAACGGAGAAAAAAAAATTACAAATAGGGCAAAGAAAAATTCGGTCTAAATTAATTGACTACCGAATCGAACCGTTGAGTCCTCAATTAGCCAAAAAGTGGATCTTTTCAAGAATCGGATCGAATGAGCTTCGATTCAATCCTCGATCCACTAAATTTTGGGGTTTAGTATTCAGTTCGATTCCGACATGAAGTGATGCTCACCCTGACTATAAGTAAACTTCAAAGGAATCAATCACAAGTTATATATGATTTCAAATGACAAAAGTAAGTCAACCACCTCAAGACATAGAGAAATAATCTACAAAATTACCATGATGATTCATTCTCTGAAGATATTCCGCAACAACATTCAGGTTAGTAGCATCATCATCAATCACTAAAATGCTGATTTGGATGCTTCCCATGCTTGAACAAGTTTTCACTCTTATTAAACTCAAATTTTTTCTCCTCAAAACTCTATCTTTAATAGCTTCTCTGCTAGTCTCTCTTTACAAGAGTTGCTATCACAATTCTCTCATGCAAGCATTTTATAGCCAATCCCTAATAATAGTATAAACACAAATGTCATTAAATAATAGGGTGGTTTCTTCCACGTGAAATACCACTAGTATACTCTAATACAAGTTGACCACCAATGTCACTTTTTTTTACAAACAAAAAAAGTTAATTATTGTCTTTTTAGCTTAAAAGGGCTAAGTTTAAAGCAACGACCACGTTTAGCATGCGATAACAATGTGATTATTTGCCTAATTTCAATTAAACTTATATAATTTATATAGTAGTACCTAGATTTTTTAGAATACCAAATAGAGTGTACGTTTTGGAGTGGAAATACTTAAAATTCTGTTAATACTTAACTTTTTGAGTTTGTGGATCAAAGTTTCTACACTTGGTAAATTAATTTAATTATAATTACCAAGTATATTTAGTTCTATAATCTTGTAATGTGAATTTAATTTTACTGCAAACTTGATATAACAAGATCCATAGGTTTTCCAAAATTCATAACTTGGTAGGATACTTATATATTTTAAACATATTTTCATATAATTTTGTAAGGTTTTTGCATTATCATACACATGATAATATTTATCTTGAAATAGTTAGGGATTGGTTTTGATGTCTAGTAAAATGAGTGACTAAAGAGTCAATTATACCGCAAATGTTTGGACCTTGAGGAGGTATTTAGAACATATTTTAATAATTAGTGCAACGGTTTAACACTCGAAATATCATCTTTTAGTTCCTAGGTCATCTGCAAAGGAGGAAAAACACGTGTAGGGATGTGAGAAAATAGTGTGTATCATATCACATGTTACTATACAAGGTAGCAAGTGCAATTAGACAGCGTATCTTTACTACAATTTGTCGTTTACGCTACAAGTTTAGTCGTTTAAAAACTTGAAAAAAAATATGATTTTTTTAGCCTATTGCGACACCTTTTTATTCTTGCTTGTTCGCAATTGTTTTGGAGAATAGCTTAACCATACGACCACTGTACATGATTTTTCTAATCAAGGAAACAATTGTTTATTTGATTATTTGTTATTTAAAACCCTAGAATGCGAGGGACTGTAGAGCTTTATTTTTTTAAATATAGGCTGAAGATATATCCTTATATCACAAAAAAAAAAAAAAAAGCTGAAAAAAGTAATTACATTAAACTTCTTCGCTAATTTAAAAAGATTAGCTATATGCAAATGGTGTCAAAGATGTTTTCCCCCTACAAAGACCAGCCTTCTAAATGCGGTATATTGGTTCAGTGGGCTGGGAACCCGGTATCAACGTAGTCATACTTATAAAGTTATAAGATTACCTTTACTCGAATCACTGTGACTTTATTATATTGATATTTATGGTGAATAAAAAGGTAGTTAATTAAGACAACCCTAAAAACTTAATTACTTTATCACTAGATTTGTCAACTAATCCATTAAAGATAGTAAGACATTAAATTTTGGACAATACACCAAAATAATCAATTTGGGGGTGTGCTTGACAGGGACGAAGTCAGGATGAAAAGTTGAGGGGGGCTCAAGTTGAAAATATACGGTGTAAATGACATTGAAAAAACGCAAAAGTTATAACAATAAAATATAACCAATAAAAGTATAGTATATTTATCATTACTTAAACACGATTTGGAGAGGAGAAAAAAAAAACATAGAGGAAAAGTAAATGGAAAAAAAATTAGAGAGAAAAAATGAGGTAAAAGAAGGGAAAAAGAAAAAAATGAGGGAAAAGGGCAAAAACAAGGCGCAGCGGGATTCGAACCTCAGCCATTTTAGTCATAGATGTATCAGTAAACCACTATGGCAATCAACTTTTATATGATTAGTTCTGCACTGTAAACTAAATATATCTGAAACTGAGGGGGGCTGGGGCCCCTGTAGGCCCTGCCTAAGCTCCGTCCCTGGTGCTTGAGAAACACTTCTAAGAGATTTATTACCTTTTGAATCATTATTTTATTTTTATAAAATTTTCCCGTCATGGCTGTATAATTTGGAAAAAAAATAAATTTATTGGTTGATTGCTTATCCACGATCATTTGGGAAAAATCTGTATTAGACCAATTTTTAAATCAAACAACAAATATTCGGATTTTTAAGGTACTAGTTATAAACTCGTGCAAGTATCGTTTAAAAAAAAAAAAAAAAAAACTAGTGCAAGTAGCATGGTATATTAATCAAACATATAAGCAAGAAGAGTCGTGCTATCTGTAATCATGTTAAGTTTTTTTACCTCCCTTTTTTTTGAGAAAATGTAAGAAGATTTTATTGCTCAAAACTTGGCATCAGCCATACATTTTAACACCAATGGAGATCAGCTACTAATTAGCTAGACACCCTCCATCCACAACATGTCATTAACTTTGACATTTTTACACAATTTTTTTGCTCTAATCTTAATACATTCCAGCACCTCTCCTACGATTACTCCCGAAGTTCTAATGACATTTTCCAGCCTACATCTATTCCTCTCTCTCCAAATATAATAAATTATACCATAGACAATGGCTGCAATAATCTGTTTTCGGAACTTGGATTTGTCTCTTCTCTTGCTGCTCCACTCAATAACCCCACAATCCGGGACTTGAATTTTTGTTCTGTGGCTGATCAATTGCCAACACTTCCTACTGTACTCACATTCACTGATAAGGTGTGTGTGTGTTTCTTCTTTCATCATGCATATACAGCATTGTTCATCTGCGCTTATTCCAAGCTTATATAACTTGTCTTTCAGCATCAATCTCCCCCACCCAGCAATCCACGAAATAAAGCTATATTTAGGGACTGCATACCTGTTCCAAAGTAACCCAGTCCATGCCAGCTTTGGACTCTGATCAATAAGCCATTTATAGCCCTC
>JBBYHQ010339579.1:0-13114 GCA_038382645.1 Spergularia azorica
GCTGGGTTTATTGTTCAGTGGGGTTTTGTTTAAGGATTAAGTAGGGGTAGATAATTATGGGGGTGTTAATTATTGTAATTAGATGGGAAAAGAAACGAAAACGAACGGACAAATACGGCGTTAGACGGCGTCAAAACTAATTTAACAGATTTGGGCAAAACGCAAACCTCAAGAGTACCATGGGAATTTCGGAAATCTCAGGGGTACCACAGATAAAGTCGATAACCTCAGGGGTACCCTGGATAATATCCCTAATTAATTTTGGGTAATTTGTGAAACACTACCTAATAAAACGTATATTTTGTGAAACACTACCTTATAAATTTTTTTTTGTGAAACACTACCTTATATAACATATTCTTTATGAAACACTACCTTATATAACGTATTCTTTGTGCAACACTCCCATAACTCAGATTCCGACATTAAAAAATCTCGTTTCGGACGTTGACCCACCTGTGCACGTGATTCTTGGCTGTCCCTTCATTTCTTTTTATTTTCGTCCCAAATTTTCATTTCCGTCTTTGTTTTCCCTCCAATTTTTGTTATTCTCTCTTTAATTACATGAAAAAAGTTTTAAATACCGTTTGATTGTAAAGCACATGACTTGAAAAGAAATGGCGGAAAACAAAAATGATAGAAAAGAGGTCAAAAGGTCATTAACAACCATTGATTGTACCATACATGACTTGACGGTTAGATAAAGTTTGAAATATGGTTTCCAAAAATAAGTGAACTAAATGCATAAAATCCTCTTAATTGTATTACAAAATGCTCTTGAAGAGGTAAAGTTGATGAAGAAATGAAATAAAAAGGTGGTTCAATTATGAACACTAGTAAAGGAGTAGAACAGTGAAAAGTAGAAATAAAGAAAGAAAAGGAAAAAAAAATATAGAAGGGTGAGTTTACACGGAGGTAGAAATTAAAGTGAAAAAAAAACTAAAAAAAAAAAAGTTCAGTCAACTTCGAAAACATGACTTTTTTTGCCGGAATCTGAGTTACGGGAGTGTTTCACAAAGAGTACGTTATATAAGGTAGTGTTTAATAAAGAATAGATTATATAAGGTAGTGTTTCACAAAGAATACATTATATAAGGTAGTGTTTCACAAAGAATACATTATATAAGGTAGTGTTTCACAAAAGATAATTTGTAAGGTAGTGTTTCGCAAAAGATATGTTTTATTAGGTAGTGTTTCACAAATTACCATTAATTTTTATCCTTAATACACGATGGGTGAATTTTACAAGAGGTGGGTTTCTAGGATGACGGGTTGGCCAAGGAATCATCTATGCATCTAGGGGGGGGGGGTGGTGGCCGAGATGGTAGTTGTAAATTTGTAATCCAAACTGATTGAAATATGGACATAGTGCAAAAATAATGAAAGAGTCGTTGTTTGTTCATGAGGCCAGGATTTTGTTCATCCTATTCGAAAATACAAACAAAAGAAATGAAATGAGGGTGGAGGCAAATGAAGAGGAGGAAGAACGTGAGATAAAGAAGAGAACGGGGGCAAGAAAAAGAACTTCCTTGGTAGGGAGGAAATCGATAAAAACAAAGGAAGTGAAAGTCATATCCTAGAGCCTTTTGAGTTCCTGAGTTTACATTGTTTCGTGAGAGGATGACGGAATGTCAAAGTGCAACAAGAAAATAGGCCAAGAGCTAATTAAATTTATCCTTAAAACACGAGGATGGATATTACACGAGGTGGGTTTCTAGGTCAACGAGGTTGGGCAAGGAATCGAGTACTGAGCCAAAGGGGGGGGGGCAGGTTTATAGGCGAAGAATTGTATGTGGAGGGCGCGGGGTGGGGGTAGAGTTGGTGGATGATGTAATTCAAACCGGTTAAGAAAATGGACAAACTGCAAAAGGAATAACAAGTCGTCTTTTGTTCTTGAGGGTAGGATACTCTTCAAACACATTAACAAATACAAGGAGTTGATCATTATGAATTCGATGTTGTTAGGTCCTAGAAGAAACCCGAAGTAGACGTGAGTTATTGAATGAAGATAGATAAAAGGAGGGTGCCCATGGTGGTGAAATGTAGAAAGCAAAACATACAGTTGGGGTATTGTTGTCAAATTTAGGTTTTTCTTTCTTTGATTTGATTATTTTTGTTATTGGATTTAGAATTTCACACCGCTGTTTTGAGAGGCAGTGAACTGATAATTTCAAAAAAGAATAGAAGTTGTTTGATCCCCAGAGCTTTTAATCATTTAAATTTATCTTAGTTATCAATTAATCCCGAACATTACTTCTCCCAAATACATATTGTGTAATTTGAGTAATCTTAGTGGAACTAATTCTACTTTCTTTCGGTGAGTTTGACTTGTATGCTACAATATTTGAACGATTTAACGAAATAGTGCTCGAAAAAAAAATGTTAAACAAAATGGGTCGGAAAAAAAACTTGTTCAACAAAATGGGGTGCACGTCACCTATATCTAAAACCGCCAATGATGGCGGTTACATGACTTGTGAACAGTAACAAAAAAAATCCTTGTGAAATGTAAAACCGCCAAGGGCCCTGGCGGTTTTACACTATGTAAAACCGCCATGGTCCTTGGCGGTTTTACTATTCACAAAAAAAAAAAATTAACCTGAAACCGCCAAGGACCGCAGCAATTTTACATATGGGTGACGTGCAGCCCATATTGTTGAACAAGTTATTCTTTCACCTATTTTGTTTAACTTTTTTTTTTCGAGCACTATTTCGTTTAATCGTTCACAATATTTGAACAATTGCGCGGTTAAAACAAACTTGTGAGCCTACGATGCATGGACACCCGTCTCAAGTTGCGTGTCCATGTCCAGTGTCCAGTAGGATTTTTGATATGGACACCAGGAGGATATGTGTCCAATAGGGTCGGTTCGGTGTTCATGACGGACACAAAACCCTTTACATGATGGACAACGGTTGGGCAGCTCTAGGACACAAAACATTTTGACAAAGTTAACGTTCTTAATCTCAGATTTCTTATCCTTCTCCTTCATTTTCAATAACCGCGTGTGTCATATTTTCATTTTGTACTTGTTAGTTTTAGAGTTAACAATTTTATAAGTATAATTTCTTTTTTATATTTCTATTAAAGTTTAATACCGGTGTCCGTGTCTTAAATTTCGAGATTACGTTGTCCTATTATCGGTGTCGGTGTATGTACTCGTGCAACATAGCTTTAACCATATATATTCAAACCGAACATTAAAAATTTATATTTCTCTATATTAGGGTTTAAACTCCTTGGGATTTGATTTTTTTTTAATATAATAATATATAAATTATATTTTAGGACTTCAATATTACTTTCTAGAAAAGCAATATCAATCCCGGAAGATGAAAGATAAAAGATGAAAGCCGAATTATTAGCTCAATGCTGAAACTTGAAATAATAGTCGAAAGTGTTTAGCTAATAAAAATAGGAATGTTTTACAAAATTGGCTGATATCGTAGCAGTTGTTTGTAAGATTACATAAAGGGCATAATTTTATGTTTTATCTTCATGAAATAAATGAAGGTAAATTAGAATTGTAGTTACGATAAGTAGTTTAAGTTTTAATAGTTTGCATGGGATAAATTATTATTTAAGCTAGCTAATATAATAAGCTATGCCCTACCAAACAAACTTATTTTTGGTAAAACCTTCTCTAAACGTTAGTCAAACGAGCTAATTTGAATATGCTAGGCTTGACAAACAACTGAAAATTAAACTAGCTTAGAGCTTGCAAAAGAAAAGGAAAAAAACAAATAAACATAGGATTAAGGTGGCTTGTGGTTAGAAATTGAACCTATCTAGCTAGGGTCATCTCGTGTTCAAATCTTCGTAACCACACCCCGCACATTAGTTGATCTTACTCCTTATATCCAAAGAATTATCCCGTTTGTTTTGTTTTAATTGATTCGGTTGGAATGTTGGGAGCTACTTCTAGAAGGTAATTAAAAACAAAATCAGGCCTTTTATTGATCTTAGGTAATTCGCAACTGCGGAAATCCAAGTTGAGATACACACAACTTTGTCTCTCTTTTTCTTGACTCCTCATTCGCTAAATTTCTAAGTAAAACTAGTTTTATCCTACTCAACGGAATTCAATGTGGACAAGATAATCCAAAATTTGGCAAAACAGTGAAAACGATATCCATTACAGTACACTAGTAGTAATTACAACACATTATTTTGATGGCTAATCCTCGTACTCAGTTTCCTCGTCGTCCTCATCATTATTATTTGCATATCTCCATCCATCTTCACCATAGTCGCGATCCTCCTCTGTTTCCTCACTATCCTCTTCCTGATAAATTTCCTCTTTTACCGGCCACGGTTTCTTCACGACATTCAAATTAGCAGGACAAACACTAGAGCCTTTACGCTGTGAGGTCTTTGCAGGAGGTAGTTTCAGATCAGCCTTCCGTTTACTCTGCTTTGTACTCTTCTGATTTGCACGCATTGCAGCATAAGCATCTTGGTCACTGCCATCATCCATTTCGTTATCAACATTGTCAGGCTGTGAAGTGTTCGCATTTTCTTCTGCATTGTGTTCCGGATGAGTTGTTTTCAAATGGATTCTCAGCTTATATTCATGAATGTAGGCCTTGTTGCATGTATCATACGGGCAAGCATAAGGCCTATCTGAGGATGCAGAGCCATAAGCCGCTGGAGTGGACCTAGGAGTTTTTACAGGTTTCTCTACTGGAGGGGTGTATCTCACTGGTTCAGCTGAATTCTGAAAATGACAAGACAGTCCAACGCTCGTTAGAAACTACTGATTAGGGAACTTTTTTTTTCTCAACTGAAATAAGCATTCAAGAAGCTTTTTGCCACACACTGAGATAATCATTCAAACTGCTTAGAACAACTAGGAGAGATATAATAACAAGGATGGAATAACAGTACACAAACAAAGAACAAACAATTCATACGAGTCATCAGCATAAAAAGTTCTTGACTGCCAATGAACAGATAGATTAATCAGGACAAAATCCAAAAGCATGAACGACAAACCTGGATAGCTCCAAGAGACCCCTTTCAGGAAACAAGAACAACAACAACAACCAAAAAATAAAGAAGTAATCGAAAGGAAAAGAGTTCTAGGACAATCAATCAAGATAATCTTGAGAACCATTAACAAGGAAAACTAAGGGCCGGTTCGGTATCGTTTTCTGTTTTCGGTTTTCTGTTTTTTTGAAAACCAAAGTCCCGTTTTTTTAAACCAGAAAAAGTGGTTTTCAGTTGTCAGTTTTCATTTTCTGTATAACTATTATGGAAACAAATGATTAAAACTTTATTTTGTAACTTATTAAGCTAATTCTTTTACGCAAAAAAACCAAAAACTGAAAACGACAGTGATACCGAACGGGCCCTTAGATGTCAATACAAAGGATTTTTTATCCCATCTATTTGCACAGTGTATTGATCTAGCCAATGGCCCAACCTCAGAATTCAGGAACAAGTTTTCAATTTGTTGCCTCAAATATCAGCACTATTACAATTCTACATATACAGAATAAGTATTTGACCAAGATAAAGTGTTAACTAGCATGTTCATTTCATTTCCCAATGAGGCGAAAGACTGAATATACTTTGGCTTTAAACTATGATGGACTAAAGCAAACTGTCTCACTAAACTGTCGGTTGATCCATTCCTTGAGACTCTTTTCATTTTGGGTCTTCGGGAAACAGCTTATCACCTCTCTAGTCTCGACGTTGTTTACATACAGGTAAGGTTACTCACATTGGACCCCTCCTTAGGAACAATCAATATTAGGTTTAAATACAATGAAAAGGGAAAAGCAGATGGTATACTGTCGGAAGATAGTGAAAAAATATTGAATTTTGAAGAGAAGATATGAAGAAAATATTGACAGTAAAACACAAATGAGAATTGCTTTTGAGTGCCAGCCAAGAAAGATTCAAATGAAAGAAATAAGTTTAACAATAAATCAATTACACAAGTACATATAGAACAAAACATTCGGAAAAAAATACCAAAAAGGTTTAAATGAAACGGAGAAAGTTTGAAAAATAAAAACAAGAGTAAAACGAAAAATGTCAAACCCATCTTGGGGTCAGCTGACATAAATCATTGTAAGAAATTGTTTTATATGAGAAAGGTCATCAACCAAATGGGGCCAAGAAACTCAAACAACAGAAAAGAGTAAAAAAAAACCCAAATCAAACAAATAGATAAAAGAAACAAGTGATGTAGTAAAATACAAGACATTTATGGTCTTAGAGCAACTAAAAAAAGGGAATACCCAAACGCTCCACAAGCCCTGAAATAAATTAAGCAATTTCCAATATCTAAACAACATAATTTCTACCAAGTCAGCTCCATGTAAAATGCACAACGGTAAGAAAGTTAGTCAATAATAACAAGAGATAAGGCTCAAGAGTTTGGGTCCGCAACATTTGGTTGGATGACTAAAAATGACTAAATACCAGACCACATAAAAAGGCCAGATAGGACTATAATATTGGCATGATTGGTAAAGTTCCTGAAGACAAAGGGTATTAAAAAGGACAGCGTATTGAGGATACAAACCTTTTCGTGATGGGCTGCTATATGATTCTTGAGCTTATATTCGTGAGCATATCTTTTCACACAGTCCTTATATGGGCAAATATGATAATTTTCCTGGGAATGCGTTTTCATATGGGATCTTAAATTAAAATCCAATGAGAATGCCTGCATTATCATACCACACAATAAGTAAATGATTGCGCAATAAGGACACAAGCACATACAGAAGAAAGAATCAGCAGGCGACTTAAATCTTAATAGTAATGCCATAGAAAAATGACGTCTTAAGGCTCAGGAAACGGTCAGAAAGAAAAAGAAGAGTGTGAAACTGAGAGAAATAATGTCTGAAGTGAGAAGATGAAACTCATGTAACATAAATATCCTGGACTAAGAAAGCATAAACATCCACATGTCAACGTCCCATAAAATCGTGGGTTTTATAAATGTAACTCATTGATATAGACATAAAAGCTCGTAGAATGGATAGATCCACCACCTTACCACATCCTTCAATAGGGCATATGAAGTCTCTCTCACCAGTATGGATAAGATAGTGCCTCTTTAACTTTGAGCTATCCAGAAATTTCTGAAAGTATAATACACCAAAAAGAAGGAAAAGTTAGAATACATCCAGGTAGCACTAGTAAAGAACTGGAGCAAACAGCAAACTAGAAAATACTAATAAGACATTCACAACAAGGTTTAGAAACACTCCCAGAAAACATCTTTCATTGCTTCAGATACGTATCCAACCCTACCTCCCAATTGTACCCTAAGATATTTTTTGCCCAGACAACTCTCAATCGAACAGGAGAGGCCGAGAGGCAGAACTTAAAAATGGTTGTTCCTGAACATAGTTTATTTTCACCTTCCCGACACTTGTTGTTTGAAGAGCCAGACGAATGACAATCATAGTTAGGTACTGGCATTAGGAGTACTGCATATCCGCTGTAGGCTGTAGCCATGTACTGTTACAGCCACTGAGCCACCTGCCCACCTCCATTTGGAAAAAACAATAATGGGTTTCCATGCCAGCTTCTCACTATTGCCACAATCACCTGGTAAATTCTAACATCTAACATTAAAAGTTGAACCCTGGTAAGTTCAAGTTGTAGTGAGCATAATTTGAAATTAGAGAACTTTCTTCATCTTTGTTTCAAGTCATATCTCCTTTATTACTGAATTATATCACTTTCCATGGTGAACTATTAATGAAACAATACGGAAAGAAAGAAAAGAATCCTAAAATTACGACCAAAAATTATTCAATAAGACCCCTTTAATTGATTAATTAATTCTTCTCCATTGCGTTTTAACTGTATATGTAGGCTCAATGGATGAGTCCATTTCTAATAGAGCACTAAAGTTTCCTTGGCTTTTGTCTGCTCTTATTTTATTGTGAAGAGCAGTCATTTGTAAACAGTCTCTTTATGTTTTTAAACATATTGGGTAAGGTTGCGTACACCTGAACCCCTACATATTCGCTACAGTAACGTGCTGTGCTGCATTCGGAAGGCAGTCATAAGGCTTGAATGCTCAGAGTCTTCAAGTTAGCACCATACGAGCTATATAGTTGATGTCCTTCATTTTGTGTCATGTGACACTGAGTATGCTAGTCAAACAGTATAATGTATAGCACGACAGCATGCTACTTGTTACATTAATATCTTAAAGGGACTCCAATTCCTCTACAAAGATTCCTTGTTTGTTTATATAAAATGAAGTCTTGTACTACCATTTAGCAATAATGCTCTTTAACAAAAAAACAGTATCCAGGCTTTTGTGCATGGCAATGGACTCTGTTAAGACTAAACCCTGCATCTCAGTGAAATCATAGATAAAAGGTAATTACACATCTACAGATACTCTTAATCAAATAACCACATGCAACAGCAAGACCAGGACAAAAGTTGCATTACCTTTCCACATCCAACCCACTCACACGTATGCTGTCTCTCTCCATGGATGTTAGAATGTTTCCTCAAATGCCCAGCATCAATAAAAGTCTTTCCACAACCATCATAGCTGCAGAGGAAAAGAACCTCTGTTGTTGGTTCTGGTTCCGCTGGCTCGTTATTACTCTTCTCCTTCAAAATCTTTAAAGCATCCTCTGAAAAAAAGAAATTGATGGATATTAAGAATACTAATATTAGAATATGAACATCAACAGTATTAACATTAGAACAAGAAAATATACAGTAACTAACTCCCATATAGTGACTAATCTCTAGAGTTAGGAAGGGATGGCCAGTGCCTCAAGAAAATATTATTCGAAGAGTGTAAGTGGAGATGCATGTTCTGGCTTAATGTAAAGATATACTAGGCAGAATTAACAAACAATGAGTTATTAGAAGGGAAGTGTGCATTGGAATTATTAAATATGAGTTGCAGGAAACTCGTGTTCGCTGGTTTTACCATGTAAAAGGAATCCCGAAGGATGTACAAGTTTAGAGATATGTAAGGATGGGTAACTGTAAAGATGTGAGGGGTAGTGGGAGTTGGGAAGTGCTCAGAGAGACGAAAGAAAAAAGTGAAAACATGGTCCACTTTGGGATTAATGAATAATAGAAGTCTATTTAGATATGCCCAGTAGAGCTCTGGAGGGGTAATATTCAAGTGGACAACTATGGTTGAGGAGTCTGTCTATCTTCTTTCAACCTTTTTCTTCTCTTTCCCTACCACGTATTGTTATACATTCTTCCTACAATCCACATGAGAATACAAAATGCCTTATTCTACAGTCTTTACTCTTTACCAGCTACCGATCTAAGCCCTTAAACTTGTAGTTCCACAAACTAACTTCAATTGATTGCCGTTATACTTATTCTAGGTCACCACAATAATCTCATGCACACACACACACAAGCTCCTTCAGGGAGGAGAAATGGGCATTGACAATAAACACGGGTGGAGCAAAGGAGATAGAGTAGAAAAAAGAGGTGCTTCTAAGATTAGGGAGCTGTGACGAAGATTGATGGCACAGTGGTCACTGGCGGTGTTGAAGAGTGATCATCAGTGGAGGTGCTGGTGGTTAGCTGGTAAAATGCAGTGCTAACAAATGGGGAATATGAGGGGTGGCTAGGTTGAATATGGGGAGGCTGGCAAGTAGTTTTGTAATGAATGTTAAAAGGTGACAAGTCAATGACCAAACAAGCATGGTGAGAAAGGTAGTATGTAATGTTACCTTCCTCTGATTTATAACACTCCTTTGAAACAGAAGATTGAAACACGGCCTGATTATGTTTAGATAAAACCAGAATTTTTTTAAACAAAGACAAGATGAAGAGACCCAATGATGCAGGGATCAATCCATTGAAATGCGCACGTGGCACGATTAAAAGAAAGTAACTAAGTGGCTAAATTATGTGCTAAGAAAATGCAAGAAAACCCAGGAAAAGGGATTTGCATCTTACAGCAGCTATACTAGCAGCCCTTGATTAAAGAATGGAGAAAGAGAGTACCATGTTGCATAAAAAAATCAGACCAACAAGTATACATTATGGTAGCAGCTCTTGCAATTATAAACAATGAAAAGAGAGTAGCACGTAGAAGCCATTTGCAGTCCAAATCAGCAGCAACTATAATACTATATTAGAAGCTGATTAGTTTGTGTATTTCTCACGTCTTTCTTCAATAAAAAGGCCAGCAAGCAGCTCTCAAATCATTATTACAACTCTGCAACGTGAAGATAAGAGGACAGCAAAATGAAGCCCCAAAAACTGACGAAGGCAGCCTATATTTGCAGAAACCAGAAGCCTAATTATCCTATCTATTTGTTTTGTATTTCCTTAGATTATTGTAGCAAGTTTACTTACATTATTGTATCAACTTGTAAGCTAGTCTTTCTGTATAACTAGGGCCTTCTTAGCATTGTAAAAATCAGATTGCGATGTGAAAGAAAACCCTTTGAGTGGATCTCAAAACAATGCCTAGTTCAGTAGTTCATGCTTATGGGAAGAGCCTGAATGGTGTGCTAGCTTAGTTTGAGTGTATGTGGTGACTCTTTATCATACTTTCAACCTAAGAACTATCATCCCCAGTTAGATTTAAGGGTGGTGTTTCCGTATCTCATGACCTCTCTCTGCCTATCCTTTATTTTCAGTTCATAAGACACGTAAGAAACACAAAAACATTACTTGTTTTAACTCAGAAATCTGTAATGTCTCAATTTGGACTTCGTCTATCATGTATGGTGGCCATTTGTGCATCACCCAACCCAGTTTGGAGTGTCAAGATAAGCAATTGCACCGAAACGTAGTACGTATCAAGTGAAGGAGCATGATAAAAGAAATCAACTCAATTATGTTTGTCAAGTGTCATGCTCCACTCTGCACTCCAAAAAATTTCATTTTACCGCATAAAAAGGGGAGATTCTATTAATTAATTTCAGGAGTGTCAGAGCAATTTGTTCTTGAACACGTTGACCTAAAAATCTGGGGAAATACCTTCCACCTTTTAGATTAGTATCGAGTTATGTCTACACCATGAGCCATTACTCCGAAACCACAGCATACCAACAAGAACAAAGGTACTCAAAGCTTTCACCCATGTAGAAAGCCCGCAAACTACATCACAAGTCTAACTGTCCAAGTGAACTCTTTCCAGTCTCCTCAGTATCCTAATCGGAAAGCACACAACCACACACTACAATGTATGCAATCAGCTCTATCGAAACCAACATCATGCATGTAGCACGACAACCATTAACGTAACAACAGTCAATCAGCACACACACGACACACCCACACAATACATCAAAGTCGAAAACTCAGCATTACCTGTAATCCATTTCATGAGATGGCACTTCCCTCCAGCAACAACAGTGTCTTGAGGAACCCTGAAAAACGCCATCGACAGTAAACCGCAACCAATTACACCCGTAAATTCAACGCATAAGAAATCACAAGAATCCCAAAACAGAATTTTTTCAGTACACCATCCACCTCACTGATCAAACACATGTGAGTGACACTATGATACCCCTTAATTCTCAGCAAAATCACCAAAATTTCCCAATTAACGACACAAAAAACTACACAAATTACTCAGCAATCAATTAACAAGAAACACCATCAAAACAAAACCTTCTACACTACTAATCAACACAATAATTTTCCACTGCAAAAAAAAAAAAAAAGGAAGGAGAGAGAGAGAGAGAGAGAGTACCATTCTTTGACCCACTTAACAGCGGGGGCTTTGGATTTGATGATAGGGCGTCGATCGAACAAGCTATAAGACATTTGATGATCCATCTTCTGATTATTGTATTGAATTAATTTGGGGGAAGATTGGGAGAGACGGAGTTAGGGTTAGGGATTGAGGAGAGAGAAAATAAGAAGGGGGTGGGGCAGGTTTGGTTTGGTTTTGGAGAGGAGCTTCATTCACAAGTTATTATAAATCCATGGCTAACATGGAAACTCTCCGCTTCCCCCATGTCTTTTTTTTCTTTTCGTGCGTGCGCCGGGAAAGATGAGCAATTTTAATTGTTAAGAAAGGAAAAAACAAAAAACAAAAAAAGCGACCACAGTGGGAGTCGAACCCCACGACCTTCTGATCCGAAGTCAGACGCGCTAATCCACTGCGCTATGCGGTCAATTAATGTTATACTAATGAACTTTTAAGTACTAGAAGTTTTGCTACTCTAAGGCTGGTTGAATGAGGCGGCCCTAAATGCATGTTTCAAGAGAATGTCAGAATGCTGTCTTTTGGGACGTTTGGTTCATCATTTTTGGGGGGATTGGAAACGGATACGATTACCACTCCGTTACATTTTATTTGTTTTCATATTTTTTGTTTTCTAATTCTTTCCCACTCCCTTTCCAATCCTTCATTTTGTTCCAAAGGTTTTTTTTTTAAACATTTCAAGGAGACATGATTTTCGTTGGACGTCCAAGGGGAGTGTTATGAAATATTCGATTTTGGATGTTTACACATGCTAATATCTCGTTTCCATGTTAAAAATGCCTTGGGTTTCATATACTCCTCTCATTGATAAGATGATATGTAGTACTCTTCCCGAGCATGTCTTCTCTTCTCTGAAACTCTCTACTAGTATTTCAGAACAATTTTAAAATAAGGAGAGGACAAATAAGGGATAGACTTTCATTCATTAGCGTTCAAAGACGATGTATACAAACCAAATACAAAAGCGTGATTACAAGGCAAAACTTGGTTCAGGTCAGATTTTGACAGTTCAAAACATCATTTTCCAATGAGAGTCAACAAGGATGTAACAATATGTGGACACACAACACCCAGCATGGGAAGTGCACCAGCATTACGTATAGGTATGTAGCACTGTTCCATAGCCATAACGACTCAACCCAGTTCCAAAAGTCGCCAAAGTTAGCACCACTAGAACCTTGCAACAACCCTTTCATCAACAAGAAGGAAAAAGGGGGAAACACTAACAATCCTAAGACCATATTGCAAGCAAGTCTTGTTAAGGATCTTGCAGTACGCATTTGGAAATCTAATCTTAAAGGTTGTGTCATCAAGCATAAAGGCACTATTAACAATGCCCCAATCTCCGCTGCTGCAAAGTTGACCACGGACATCAGAGACAAACCTGTAAATGCAGCTGAAATGGTCATGGATTT
>JBBYHQ010339597.1:0-13108 GCA_038382645.1 Spergularia azorica
TTCATATCCTTGGTTACTTAGTTAATTCCGCTGCATAAACTCTAATTCGAGTATCTTTGCTTTAAGATACGCATCACCTTAGTCGTTCTTTTGTACCTTAGTCGGGTTTCCGTCCTAGCCTTCCAATAACCCTGACCGAATTTTGTTTTTTATGACCTTTAACCTTAGTTAACTTCCAACTCTAGCCTTCCAATAGCCTTGGCCGGGACTTTGGTCTTTATGACCTTTGACCTTAGTCAAACTTCCAACTCTGGCCTTCCAATACCCTTGGCCGGGACTTTGGTCTTTATGACCTTTAACCTTAGTTAACTTCCAACTCTGGCTTTCCAATAGCCTTGGCAGGGACTTTGGTCTTTATGACCTTTGACCTTAGTCAAACTTCCAACTCTGGCTTTCCAATAGCCTTCGCCGGGACTTTGGTCTTTATGACCTTTAACCTTAGTCAAACTTCCAACTCTGGCCTTCCAATAGCCTTGGTTGGGATTTTGGTCTTTATGACTTTTGGCCTTAGTCAACTTCCAACTCTGGCCTTACAATAGCTCTGATTGACTTACCTGAGTCTAACTTCCAACTCTGGCCTTCCAATGGCCTTGATATTTCCTTCCTGATATCTCTTACCCCTTATTCCTTTTTGTCGTATTCGATGAAAAGGAATTACAAGCTTCAAATCTTTGGACTCATGCCCCTTATTCCTTTTTCTCGCTTCAGCTTTGATGCGTGTCGTTTGGTAGTTGAGGCGATGTCCTTGAACCAGGTCTCTTTACGCCAGAAGCTGTAGTCTGGAGGCTGCCTTTGCTGCCTTTGCTTCTGCAGGGTCTGGTGGTCGCCGTTGCTTATGCTGGACATTGAGGCTTCCCTTTACGAGAGTTAGAGGCCTTTTCATGGTTGGAGACGGAGGCTAGCTCTGCGAAGTCAGGGTCTGGAGGCCGCTTTTGCTGATGCAGGGCCTGGAGGCTGCTTTTGCTGCCTTTGCTTCTGCAGGGTCTGGCGGTCGCCCTTGCAGATACTGGATATTGAGGCTTCCCTTTATGAGAGTTAGAGGCATTTTCATGGTTGGAGCCGAATTCTAACTCTGCGAAGTCAGGGTCTGGAGGCTTCTTTTGCTGCCTTTGTTAATGCTAGGGCAGGAGGTTGTCTTATCGGAGTCAAGGCCCTGGCTTCATAATAGCCCTGGTTGGATTTCGGCCTTAGTGACCTATGATCTTGGTCATATTTCCGCCCTGGCTTTACAATAGCCCTGGCTGGATTTTGACTTTAGTGACCTATGATCTTAGTCGTGGAACTGCCCCTTATTCCTTCATGGTGTGCTATGAGAAGGAATGCTAGCCAGGCTTCAGCAGGCTCTTTACCCAGGTCAGGGTTCAACTATAGAAGTCCGGCCTGATTTCGGGTCTTTTCCTTTGACTCTTGGTCTCGATCCACTTGGCCGGACCTTGCAGGATTAGATAGCCGATCTTGTCGCTATCAAGTGCCCTTTAGTCGAGATTGTACTTTTGCATTCAATTGTAGATCTGCCTAGTCCACTCGAATGTATTCCTTGTTTATGAATGGTGGCCTTAGCCTAGCTGTCGGCCTTAGCCATATCCTCCGTCTAGCTATTGGCCTTAGCCTAGCTTCCGGACTTTTCAATACTTCTTTTGACTTTGTTGACAAATGCAATTTCATCCAACTGAAGACCGGATGCTGTCTGTCAGGCCTGGTTTTCCCCGCCAAGCTGGATACTGCTCCTCCAGGCTGGATGTTGCTCCGTCAGGCTGGTTGCCGCTCTGCCAGGCATGATACTACTCCGCCAGGTTGGTCGCTGCTCTGCCAGGCTTGATACTGCTCCGCCAGACTTCTCTGCCAGGGTGAATGTGGCTTCGCCAGGCGGGTTGCTGCTCCGTCAGGCTTGATACTGCTCTACCAGGCTGGTCGCTGCTCTGCCAGGCTTGATACTGCTCCGTCAGGCTTCTCTGGCAGGGTGAACGTGGCTTCGCCAGGCGGGTTGCTGCTCCGTCAGGCTATCTCTCACTCATAGGATGCTCAAATATACCAGATCAAGTAACTTTTGTGAGCTAAGGAGTCTACAAACATACTCATGCGAGTAGATCTGAGATTTCGTGAGTAGAGACGGAGATTAAACACATGTATACTCGACCTCTACAAAATACCACTCTTTTGACGTGGCTAGCTTCTCTTTAGGAGTTGAAGACGTAGAAATGGCTTCTTGCTGGCGCTCCCCACAGACGGCGGCAATTGTTCCGGCGTGAAATGAACAACAAGGATTTGTAGAAGGATGGGAAGACGCCCTGGCCTTGCCTCGGGATGGAGGCCCTTGATCTGACCCCTACAAGAGAAACGTAGCTAGCCTCGGGGGTGTGTCCGAGGAAGACCCCTCCGATGCCTAAGTTAGATGTAGTATTTTGTGTGTGTAGAGGGAGAAAGTAGAGAGAGAGTGGAGAGTTCCTCCTCCAAAATGTGTTCCCTTCCTTTGTGCCCCCATGGAGGTATTTATTCTACTCAAGGCAAGTGGCTCCATGACCAGTGCATGGCACGTGCGGGCTTTAGGCCTTTTGGACTCAAGTTGGGCCTTTTGGCTCTTTATCTCATTTCAGCCCATTTAGTGTAATCGGACTTTCACGCCCCAACAACAGTGTTGTGAAAGTATCTCCTAGTGACATGTGGCTTTTCCACGCGGCCAAACCCCCAAAACTCATACGTGAACGTTAATGGTAGACAATTAAAAACTATAGTATATACATAGATTGGAAATTGTTATGCAATTAGCACTAATATGTAAGCAAAATTTAAGTCATTTGGTTGCTTCTTGAATTATTAACGTCTTGAGTACGATGTTAATATGATATGTTCCCCGAGTATATCATCTATTATTTTCACTCCAAACCTAAAGTAATTCTTTACCGTCGTGATAAATGTTATTCGTCGCCCTAGTTTTACTTATATCGCCCAAGTTTTTACAACCTTTTCCAATTATACCCTTTTATCCCATGCACAATTTTTCATTCTTCTCCCTTTCACATTCCATCAAAAGGTTATAGGAAACACATTTAATATTCCTTTAGAAATTTAAAAAAAAAAAAAAAAAACCTATCTTTGAAGTTTTACGTACACAAGACAGTTATACCTATCACCACCACTCTTTCCACCACCACCACCACAGTTGTTCTCGTTCTTCTCGAGTCGAAATCGAAATCGCAATGGATCTATCAACTTCTGTTGATTCTCAATCGGTATAGCTCAAAAACTGAATCTCGCTATTGATGTAATACTAGAACTCGAGGTGCCGCCGTCGTTAACGATTTTCGCGTCTGCACCCTGAAAAGAGAGGAGACGTGTGGCCCAGATGTCCACGTCTCAAACAAGACGTATTGACTAAACGTCTAGCTAGCACAATAGACGTGTAGACCACACGTCCTCTGGGTGGAACCAGACGTGTTGACTAGACGTCTTGTGTCGTATGACGTTTTAATTTGTCGTCTTTGTGCAGTGTAGTTGGGTTGTCAATGTGTGTTGTTCATTGCAAGGGACTAATTACGTGTCCCCGTCAGAACGAATATGCGTTACTTGACGTCGATATGCTTAACCTGTGAATTCTCAAATATGCTTTCTAATGTCAAGATTCATTCTGTTGTTTTGTAGGCACAATCAAATGATTTCGGCTGAAATGGGGTGGATTATAGTAGCTTATTCGTTACCACAGAAAAAGTTTTGATGAAGCCTTTTTTATCAACCATCACAAATCAACAACCAAAATGACGAAATTCAACTTAATTTGTGAAATTCGAAGACAAATTTCGACTTAATTAGCAAAAACTTACCAAATAACAAGATTCTATTGGATCTAGAATATAATGACAAACTTACTACCTAAATAACGTCATCGCTGCACCGCTGGTATCGCGTACTGTCGGCGTTAACGTGCCTTGGTGCTCTCTCGTGGTGGTCGGCAATTTGGTGTGAGTTGTCGGAAATTAGGTGAGGAATTGAGTGAGTTTTTTTTTTTTTTTTTTTACAAACTGAAATGGAAAGAGTTGAGGTGATGGGGGAATGCAAATGGGAATGGGAAAGTGAAAGGGAAAGAGTTTTTTTGGTGGACGGGAGTTAGATTAAAGATATCACAAAGTAGATATTTAGTTTTAGTAGGGGTACTATGGGAATATGGCGGGCGATATTAGTAAAACACCGGTTGATAAATAACACCTCTCATTCAATATCATCAATATCTTTAAGTGATTAATTATAAGTAACATGCCCCTCTAAACTAATGATATCCTTTCTCATAACGTATATATAAGGATGCATTATAAAACGTTTAGAGTACAATATAGGCATTTGGTAAATTTGCGATATAATTTGGAGGTAACAATAATTTGGGAGTACAAACACATACACGATATAAAATCTATCTACGATTAATACATAAAACTAATAAGAGATGCTAACATTCCCTTTAAATTGTTGTATGAAAGACAATCTATATACACCACTATTTTAACATCTAATTATTTTCTAACCCAACTTCTCTCTTTCAACATGTAGTATGTGTGTATTATGCATATTTTCTCACTAAAATTAAACAAATAACCAAGGTATATATAGTCCCTTAAACTAATATGTAACTGACGAATTGGTAAGCGAACAACCAAGAGACTCAAAGTTTAATATCATTATTAGGATGAATAATGATGATGAATTATGATTTGAATAATGAAATTTAATTTAGAAGAAGTTGTAATGTTTTCAAACGTTCGAGAAGGCAACTCAAAGGTCAAAATTAATCTAGAGTAGTGACACATAGACTGATGACGTGGAATTAAATTGATAGGAATCGCCCCGACATGCCACGTGGACTTTTTTTACTATGGATGCTTTCAAAAGCTGCCACGTAGGCGTGGAAATTAGCCTATTAAAGGTACAGTATTGATAAGTAGGACATATTTGGCCTTTCAAAAGTTCGAGCAATTTTCACCAAATCTCAAATGTAGAAAACTCTATAAAACAAATATCATGGTACATCGATTTGCAATTAAAGAGATATAAGTAATAGAATCATCCAAGTTTAAGTCCATGTGAATTCAATCCAATTCCAGCAAGGAACATTAATAAAATAGAGACAAGCAATCATACACAAGCAAGTAGCTTCCTTTTCCTCCACGGCTTGGTTCATTTATTTATTTTTACTAGTTGATTCATTTATTTCATTTCCTAGTCCTATTAGTACATTTTAGCGTGTGACCTAACCTGGGCTCTGATGCCAAGTGTAACACCCCCAAATTTCCTGTCATTTTTATAAAACAATTTAATGAAAATTCAAACACTTCTCAGGAAATTTGAAGGTGTCGCTCCGCATCCAAGTCGAAACTTGAATGTAAGGAGAATTTCAATATCAGATCCAACAGTTTAATTATTTAAAGTGGCCAATTACAATAGTTCAAAAACTCAAACTGAAATCTTAAATCTTAGATCTTGATCTTGGCTATGGCTAGATCAAAATCTAGTCGTAAGAATCAAGGTTCTAAGAAAACTAATAAAAAATCACAAAAAAATAAGCAAAAAATTAGGAAGGAAGCTATTCGATACAAACCAATTGGGGAGATTCAAGGGATACCTCCACTAGTGCTTTCAGACATAGAGTCAGATGATGAAGATTCACAGGGTGGTGTTGGAATTGAGGAAAATGAGGTCAGAAATGAGGAGGCCGAAGAAGAACAAGTTGGAGAAGTACCCTGGCAAACTGTACGGAAACAGAGGTCAGGTAAAGATCGAAACTTTTCCTCAAATTCTGCTGTTTTAAATGGAAATGATAAACCTATGTTAGCCTTGACTTCTGAGGATGTAATGGAAGGGGTGAATTACTGGAATAGTGATGTAGTCTGCTATGTGTTAGGAGCAAACCCTCCATTAGACATCATGCAGGGGTTTTTCAATAGGATTTGGGGGAAGAAAGGGTTGGACAAGGTCTCAATTCTACCTAATGGGGTTTATGTTGTCAGGTTTAAATTGATTGAGGATAAAGATAAAATCTTGAAATTTGGATATCATTTATTTGACAATAAACCTTTGATAGTTCAACCATGGAAGGAGGGTATGGATTTGTCCAAAATTAAGTAGGTTGGATCTTAAGTTCTGGTCTTTCCCCTGCATTAAAAAGATTGCTGGTCTAATTGGTCAGTATATCAAATGTGATACAGCAACTGTGGACAGAACTAGACTAGGTTTTGCGAGGGTTATGGTAGAAGTGGAAATTGGGCAGGAATTCCCTTCAATGGTGAGATTTTTTGATGAAAAAGGGAATGAGATTGAGCAGGTTGTTGAGTATGAATGAAAACCAGAAACCTGTGCAAAGTGTAAGAAAGTGTAGGTTTGGAAGGAAGGTACCAAACAACAACAATAGAAACAATATCAGAAATGCTCAACAAAAAAAGACTACTCAAGTGTGGAGACAAAAGCAACCAGTGACTCAAGCAGTTGGTCAGCCACAGAATGGTAAGAGTAATTATAATACCCCGGTGAATCAAGTTGCACTTCCTCAGATGGTGACTACTACTAGACTAGCACATAGACAACTGATCCTATTTCCGAACCCTGAAACACAGGATGGTAGGGAAGGAATCTCTTATGCTAACATGGTCAGGATGGGTAGCACACATGGAGGGGGTGGGAATTGAAGTAGGATGGTCAATGGACATGGTGAGGTTGAGAAAGGTAGTGAGAGTCATGGTCTTACTGACCATGGCTAATGTAGCTTTTTGGACTATAAGGGGACTAAATAGCCACAGCAAACAGCAGGATATCAAGAGATTTATGAATAAACAGAATGTTGGGTTATTTAGTCTCCTAGAGACCAAAGTGAAACATGTTGCTCTTAGCAGAACTCAATAGCTAATAATAATAGTTACCATAGAGGAGGCATAATTTGGATTCTTTGGGACCCATGCAAGTTCAATGTCAAGATTTGTCATATGGACAGTCAGTATATTCATACTATGGTGGAAGACATTAACTCAAAGAGAAAAGTTAGTGCTACTTTTGTGTATGGGTCAAATGATGCTAAGGAAAGGGAAATATTGTGGAAAAGGCTGGTGGATATAAGTTTGAATATGAAGGATTCATGGATTATTATGGGTGATTTTAATAATGTGTTGAAACCAAATGAGAAAATTGGTTCAAAAGTCACAAACTCAGAGATAGCAAAATTTCAGGACTGTGTGATTAAGTGTGATATACAAGATCTTAATGCTGGGGTAGTTATTATACTTGGAATAATAAACAGCAAGGTACCAAAAGGGTGTTCAGCAAGATTGATAGGGTTCTAACAAATGCTCAATGGATTAATGAGTTCCCTGACAGTCATGCTTTCTTCCACCCTGAGGGACTTTTTTACCACTGTCCCTGTGTCATCTCTTTGGTCAAAGACGGAGGAAATAAGAAAACCAGTTTCAAGTATTTTAACATGTGGAGCAAGGCTCCACAGTTCACTACTGTCATTGAAGAAGGATGGATGTTGAAGACAGAAGGTACAATGATGTACAAGGTTATCAAAAAAATGAAGGCATTGAAAAAGCCTTTGAAAGAACTGAATAGCAAGCTATTTTCGAATGTGGAGAATGCTGCCAACAAGGCTCAAGTTGAATTGGAAGACATTCAACAGCAATTGCAACTTGATCCAAATAAGGCTAATTTGAGAGAAAAGGAAAATGCGGTTGCTACTCGGTTTAAATTCCTCAACAAGGCCATATACAGTTACTTGAAGCAGAAAAGTAAAATAAATTGGTTAACAAATGGGGATGAGAACACAGGCTTCTTTCACAGGCCTATAAGAAGTAGGAGAGTCAGGAATAATGTTTTCCAGATTAAAGATACTAATGGGTGCTTGCATACTGATGATACTGGAGTACAAGCAGCTTTTTTGGATTTTTACACTAATCTTCTAGGGAAATCTGCTGTTGTCAAACCAGTCCATATGGGAACAGTTAGGAAATGAGCTACAGTTAATGATGAAATGAGCATAGTGCTTCTGAAACAAGTAACAAGGCAGGATGTGAGGAAGGTCATCTTCTCTATACCTAACAATAAGAGTCCAGGTCCTGATGGATACTCGATTAAGTTCTTTAAGGATACATGGGAGATTATAGGTGAGGAGGTGTCTGATGATGTGATTGATTTCTTTAACTCAGACAAGATGCTGAGACAGCTTAATTGCACAAATCTGACATTGGTGCCTAAAGTAGCTCAACCTGAATCTGTGGTGGAATTCAGGCCAATTGCTTGCTGCAACACCATATACAAAGGCATCTCAAAGATTATTTGTGAAAAATTGAGTAATACTCTACCACACATAGTCAGCAAGAATCAGGGAGCCTTCATCAAGAACAGAGACATTGTGGATAACATAATGATCTATCAAGAATTGGTGAGAAAATACAAAAGGAAATGAGTGTCTCCTAGATGTATGATAAAGATTGACCTCCGAAAAGCATATGATTATGTGGAATGGAGCTTTATCAGAGAGATGCTGCAGGCTTTAAAATTTCCCCAGAGATTTATTGAACTCATAATGGTATGCATTGAACCAACTACTTATTCAATAACTCTGAATGGATGAAGTTTTGGCTTTTCTCATGGAAAAAGAGGGCTTTGACAGGGGGATCCACTATCTTCTCTGATCTTCACCCTGTGCATGGAGTACTTAAGCAGAATTTTTGAATTCTGTGGCTGATAAACCATTATTTAGCTTCCACCCTATGTGTCATAAATTGAAGTTGAATCATCTGTGCTTTGCAGATGATCTGCTTTTATTTTGTACAGGAAATTTTCAATCAATCTCCCTCCTCTTGAGAGGATTTACAACATTCTCTGAGGCAACTGGCATGTGCTCAAGCCCTGCAAAGTCAGAAATATAAAAGAGGGGATCTCCCTATCAGATACTTGGGAGTGCCTTTAACAGCTGGAAAACTCTCTGTTATGGAATGCAATTGTCTTGCTGAAGGATTGTGAGAAGAATTAGAGCTTTAGGAACAAGAAAACTCTCTTATGCAGGGAGGGTAACTCTTGTTAAAGCTGTTCTTGTGCACCTTCATGACTACTCGGCTAGAGTTTTTCTTCTTCTTAAACTGGTATTGAAGAAAATTGCGGCTACCTGTAGGAATTTTCTGTGGGATGGAGGGGAAAACATGGTGAGAACCCCCCTTATTTCTTGGGAACAATTTTGCCAACCTCAGGAATGTGGTGGACTGGGTATCAGAGACATGTTTACCTGGAATGTTGCTTGTCTAGGTAAATATGTGCATTGGATTTATAAAAAAGCTGACACCCTCTGGGTTAAGTGGATACATGCTTACTACCTTAAAGGATGTGACTGGGATACTTACGCCCCCTACAGATACAAGCTGGATTTGGAAGAAAATTTGTGCAACAAGAAGGAAATTGAAGCCAGGTTACAGCAATGGACAATGGATTTAAATGGCTGAGTGGAGTGCCTCCAAAAATAGAATGGGGTAAGTTTATTTGGTCGAGGCACTGTGTTCCTAGGGCAGCTTTTATATGTTGGCTAGCAATGCACAGAAGGCTGCAGTTAAGAGACGAATTGAAGAGGATTAGAGTGTGTGTGGATGACTTGTGTATTCTTTGCCAACAGTCTCCAGAAACACATGATCATGTTCTCTTTCAATGCGAGTACAGCTGGAAATGTTTGGAGCTTGTTTGTACATGGTGTCACATTGATTTTCCTCTGACTAACACTGTCATATGGTGCTGCAAGAAGAGGATGGGCTCTAAGTTGAGGCATAAAGTGGCAGGAGCAATCATCAGCAGCCTTATTTACTACATTTGGATGATGAGAAACAAATGCAGAATTGAACTGGTCTTATACAAGCCGGAAGTTGTTGCAGAATTGGTGAGAAAAGAAGTCTGAGCAAGAATTAGAAAGAAGATTCATAACATTAGCTTGAAGGATAGGGAGTGGTTAGAACATAAAAGCGTGTCATGAAATAGGCTTTGTTTTTTTGGGTCAATCTACAGATTGATTGTTTGGGTTGTTTTTGTTTTTTTTACAACCCATTTTTTGTAATTCTTTCACTATTAATGAAAATTCTTACATTTTTCCCAAAAAAAAAAAAAAAAAAAAAAAATCTTAAATCTTAAAATTACTATAGTTCTAATTATCTGAAATCTTAAAATTACAATAGTTCAAAAACTCAAAGTGAAATATGCAATATAAACTAAGTCTAGTAAGAAGTTGATCTGATATATTGTCTACTTTAATCAATGATCCAATCTAAAATTCGAAGGTGATTCGCCCCCAACAAGTGTCTCCATTTTCCGGCAAGAACATGAGGCGCAAGTAGAGTGAAGAGCGAATACAAAATTTAATCATTACCTTTGTCAGAGCGGCGACGACGTTGTAGACGGTGGTGGGTGGAGATCTGTGAGAGAGAGTGTGTGAGATTGCGGCGGGGGTTTGGGGATTATTTTTTATGACGAGGTTGGGGGTTTCATGACTATCATCCATACTTTTCCAGTATATTTAGGTTTTTTCTTTTTTCTTTTTGTTTTTTTTTTTTCTATTATTAAGTTGCAACTACAAAGTGGTCGCAGTTTAATTTTGCGGTCGCAAATTTGCGACTAAATCGGATCAGTCGTATCATCTGCGATTGTGGTGTTATCGGTCGCAAAATCAGTCACAAATAGTATTTTTGCGACCGAATTTTAGACTGTCGTAAAGATTGGTCGCTTCATAGCTATTTTCTTGTTGTGTGTCCGAGTCGCCGGCGAGTTGTGCGGTGGCCATCGAGTATTATGCGCGGGAAGGAGGCGAGAGGAAAGAGAGTGGAGAGGAGAGAGAAAAGGGAGAGTGGAGAGAGAAACAGAAAAAGGCGTGAAAAATAAAGGGGGTGTGAGTTTTGTGGGCGGAAATTACAATTATACCCCTCGGACCACAATGGTGCTTGTGGTCCGGGGACCACGGTATAATTTGCCAGTTTTTCAAATAAACATAATTATTGATTCAAAATTATTTGTGTACAAAGAAATAAAATGATAACATTTATTTCGGATGTAACACGGGTAGTAAACTAATATGTATATATATCCTAGTCTAATACTATATATTAAAACCTGAAACCAAGTCTTTTCTAGGTTGACACTTGCCATTCATTAATTAGATAGAACATAGAAATAGCATTAAATACAATTTTCGGTTATGATATGTTAATAAATTATCATAGAGTAGTATAGTATTAGCTAATTTATGGAAAATAATCATTACAACAACAACAAGCCTTATTCCCAAAATGATTTGGGGTCGGCTAACAATAAAAATTTATGGAAAATAATCATTATGGTAATTTATGGAAAATAATCATAATCATTATGGTAATATATTAGAACAAAGATAAGTCAACATTTTTCGTATAAAACGAGTATAAACAATATAAATACATAGCCCGGGCGTGGCACGGGCATGCAAACTAGTATATATATAATCCTGAAGCCGCTCAGTTCCCACGCGTGACACATGGCATATAATAATATTATTATATTATAAATAAAGTTTATCCAAAATAGAATATGGTAAGTAGATACTCTATGGTGATATAACATTATTACTTGATTTGTGGAAAATAGTTATGCAATAAAGTAATTACTTGATTTATGGCAATTTGATCAAATATCCCACGGGTGTTTCAAAATGGGACTTTGGCCCTGAAATGTGATTTTTCCTCTAATTACATTACAAATATCTCACGGGTGTTCAAAATGGGGTTTTAGGTTGTGAAAGGTGATTTTCCATAATTACATTACGAATATCCTACGGGTGTTCGAAATGAGATTTTAGATTTTGAAAGGTGATTCCATATAATTACATTACGGATATACTACGGCTGTTCGAAATAAGATTTTAGATTTTGAAAGGTAACTTTCCATCTAATTAAATTACAAATATCCCACGGGTCTTCGAAACGGGATTTTAGGTATTGAAGTGTGACTTTCTATCTAATTACATTACAAATATCGCAAGGGTGTTCGAAACATGATTTTAGATTTTTAAAGGTAACTTTTCATTTAACATTACAAATATTCCACGGTGTTCAAAACATGAATTTAGGTTTTTTAAGGTGACTTTCCATTTAATTACATTACAAATATCCCATGGGTGTTCGAAACATGACTCTAGGTTTTTAAAGGTGATTTTCCACTAATTATATTACAAATATCTCACGGGTGTTTGAAATGAAATTTTAGGTTTTAGATAAAAATTTCGTTTACATAATTTTAACATTTAACCATAGATAGCTCGGGCATTGCACGGGCCATCAAACTAGTACTATATATCAAAACCTGAGACCAAGTGTTTCTCAGGATGACACTTGTCATACATTAATTAGATAAAACGTAAAAATAGTATTAAATACAATTATTGATTATGATAATGAATTATCATAGAGTATATATATCAGCTAATTTATGAAAAATAATAAATATGGTAATTTAGTTTATAGTGTGAGATCTAAGAGATAATATTATGGTGGTTAGCTAATTTATGACAATAAATTTAAATTAGTGTGATATAACAAGTGACGGGATAGTAGAATGAAATAATTTAACATGTGACGAGATAGTGGAATTGAAACTGTACGATGAGTAACGTAAAAGTGGAAATATTATAATATGATGAGTGAGTAGAAATAGATAATAATAAAAATATAACGGGTGACAAAAGTTGATGATAATACCCTTCATAATAATATTATAACAAAGATAAACATACAGTACATATTTATAAAACGAGTATAAGCACTATAAATAAACAAGCCCGGGCGTGACCCGGGCATGCAAACTAGTATGATTCAATCGTTATACCGTGGAGTCGGGAGTATGGTATTCCATACTCCTACGCCAAGGTATAACTGGCTGTTAGCTGTTTAAAACATCAGTTTGTAGTTGTAGCCTAGTTGGTTGGCCTCTCACTGTATTTCTCAATCGAACCTGGTTCAATCCTTAGGCCCTGTGCGATTGGACTGCATTTTTCTTGATCTGATTTGATTTGATTTGATTTGAACTGATCTGATTTGATTTGATTTGAATAAATTTGATTTGATTTGATCTG
>JBBYHQ010339658.1:0-13098 GCA_038382645.1 Spergularia azorica
ATTGCCAAATTTGGGCTGACTGATCTTCGTAGAGTTCTGGGAATCATACCTCAAGCACCTGTTTTGTTCTCAGGTATATTTAACATACTTTTGGCTACAGTTTACCCGTTTGTACCGTAACAACTAGTTTCAAAGGCCTGTGAAATTGTTCCGCATTTCAGTCTTTAGGCGTGGTCTGTCTTTTTGAGTTGGAGGAAGGCCAGTATTTTGAGTAGTAGTAGGGGCTGTTTGTTTCTGCATATAACAACAAACTCTGGCATGGTCAAACCGTGTTAGATGTACTGTTTTAATGTGTTATGAAAGAACACATTTTACTCTGAAATGTTAAATGCTCGCCCCAAAAATTTAATATCTGATCCAAAATAGTTCAAAAAATATGTACTGAGTATTTAAAACGTCATTGACTCTTGCCAACTTCTCTCTGTTGTAAGTGGGTGTCCTATGTCATGTTAATTGGTGATGCATCAAAGAACATAAAAATCACTAGATCATGGTTTTGGCTTCTCATGTTTTTTCTTCTTGGTGAAGTGCTGAGCAACTAGACTCGGCCTCCTACTATTTAAGATCCCAGCTTGGTTAAGGCCCAACCCATGAGTGAGGGGGGAGGCTGAGGGGATCTCTCTCTGCCATGGTTGCTAGTGGTCGGCGTTGAACATGTGACCTCAAGGTCATCATGTCTAATTGTCTACACCCCAACCACTAGACCAAGCTAAGCTTGTCAAAAACAGGTTCTGGTCCCAGTTGCTGAACAGTGTTTTCAGTTGAGTGAAGTATGCTAACGGAAGTTCTAGTTTCCATAGCCTTTTCCAATTAAATATAGTACCTGTGTTTTTCTTGTTTAACTGCAATTGAATAATATATCTGTGGTTGTACGTTTTACTTGAAACGGTCTTCCTCATTTGTAGCTTTTTGCTGTCATTGTTCTCGTTGTGCTTGTGTTTTCTCACTAATCCTTGTCCAATCTCCGTGTCCAGGAACTGTAAGATTTAATCTTGATCCTTTCAATGAACACAACGATGCTGACCTGTGGGAAGCTTTAGAAAGAGCCCATTTGAAAGATGTCATCAGGAGGAATGCCTTAGGTCTGGATGCAGAGGTATGTTGTTATAAACCCTGGAATTTATATTTGACGTATTCCTCAACCTTTTTTCACAGATGATGTTTCTCAAACTGCATCTTAATCAAATAGACAATCATGCTAATGTGATTTTTACTGTGTTCCCCTTTCTTTGTTCGTCCACTTTTTATTTACCTTTTTGGTAAAACTTTGGTGAACAAGCCCTCCTGAGGACTACCAATAGTTACAAAAATGTCATTACTTGACCCAATTAAGTTTTCATGACAAGATTTATGTATATTAATACTAACAATTAATGCTAACACTGCCCACTTTATGGTGTGGGGAGGTGGGAAGAAAGACAGAATTATGCAATTTATAAGTTCTTTTATCGTTTAAGGTCTCAGAAGCTGGGGAGAACTTCAGTGTTGGACAGCGACAACTCTTAAGTCTTGCGAGAGCTCTGCTTCGGAGGTCCAAAATTCTAGTTCTTGATGAAGCAACTGCAGCAGTTGATGTTAGAACTGATGCTCTTATTCAAAAAACCATCCGAGAAGAATTTAAGTCATGCACCATGCTCATCATTGCACATCGATTAAACACTATTATTGATTGTGATCGAATCCTCCTCCTCGAAGCTGGGAAGGTATATCTGCACTTTTGGTTACTCTGTTCTGTTTACTAAGTACTTGAGAAACTATATTATTGTGCATGCATCTGTGGAAGGTGGTTCACTTTTACAATTCTTGAAGTAGAGTGAGACAGATTTTAGATTGATCAGAACTTGTTAAACACGCTGTAACATAGAACAATCACATTGCCCCAGAGCATAAAAAGCTCCTAACCAATTGTGAGAACAAACATGATGCAATGTATGAGTTTTGAAGTCTCGATAAATACACATTTATAACATGCTTCAATGAAGTTTGAGAAATAAGCTAAGCGGGTCAGCTGCTAAGTTCAAGTTTGTATTAATCTTTTTCCAGGTAGTTGAATATGACACTCCGCAGAGGCTTCTGTTGAATGAGGAAAGTGCTTTCTCTAAGATGGTTCAAAGTACAGGAGCTGCAAATGCTCAGTATTTGCGCAGCCTAGCACTCGGAGGTGAAGGAGACGGCAGGTCAATTGCGGATGAGGATCATAAGCTTGATGGGGAAAGGAGATGGTTGGCATCTTCCAGGTGGGCTGCTGCAGCTCAGTTTGCCCTTGCCGCCAGCCTAACCTCATCGCAAAATGACCTTCATCGGTTGGAGATTGATGATGATGATGATAATATTTTAAAGAAAACAAAGGATGCAGTAATAACCTTGCAGGGTGTTCTAGAAGGAAAGCACGACAAAGAGATTGAGGAGAGTCTGGAACGATACCAAGTACCTAATGATAGATGGTGGTCATCTTTATATAAAGTCGTTGAAGGTAATGTTCTTGCCATGATCTCATCTCTTTTTACCGTCTGTTTGACATCCTTGAATCTCATTATGCTGTCAACTTGATATCATGTTACTGTCACTTTGACATCTCTATAAAATGGATTGTTGAATGTAATGAGAAAAATTTCTGGTAGGGCATTTTATTCCGATTAGAAGATACTTGATATTATACACGCAGTGGGAGAAGAATTCGAAATTACTGTTTTGCAAGTGTATCTAAATACGTATTTTATCTTCTACCTACAGGCCTTGCCGTGATGAGTAGGTTGGCGAAAAGTCGGCTTCATCATCCTCAATATAATTTTGACGACAAGGCTATTGACTGGGATAATGTAGAGAGCTGAGCGAGTTTTGCAGTTGTCGACCTATTGAATGTTACGTGTATGTCCGCGTTTTGATGCATGTAGAATCCTTTCTTCTTGTAACTTCTGAAGTAGGCTAGTTTTATTTGCAACATTAATGTGTAATGCTTTAAGTCTGTGTATTAAAATTTTGCCACATTGGACAGATATCTAAAACAATTATTGTGAACTTCTGAAGTTTCGACTTGATATGACCAAGCCTTTTGGCAAATTCACATCATCAGTATATTATACTTGGTTGAAATGGTGTGTTTACGTATTTTTCTACTACTGCTAACCTTACCATTCCTACAAACAATAGGTTGATTACTTGATTCCATGCTGAGGCCAGAGGCGTTACCGGTTACTCCAAACTGAAACAGGATCGTTATTAAGAAAATATGTTTCTCTTATACCCACAGGTCGTGCCGTGATGTACATTGGAAATAAGTGGGCTTCATCATCCAACACATAATTTACATTGATGATGCGTATCTGTGCTCGGAACGTCAAAACATCAGCCACCTAAATTCACCCATCAATAGACCCATCATTGAGTTTGAGAAAGAAACATCAGGGCAAATTTCAATACTGGTGCGGTTGGATGATAATAAGCGTGCGAACATTGTCCTCAAAATTTGCTTTGTCTAAGCTTAAAACATTAGAGCGTAAAAATAATGGACGTAATATATAGCCCATCTTTAGCAGCAGATATAAAGACTTGAAGACTCGACAAACTCTGAATTGACAAAACACCCCCAATTTGTAGTAGTAATTCAACTATTGAACAGCCTCACAGCATCTTCAGCAGTAACACCATCTTGCATCAGTACCAACTTTCAGAGGCTATAACTGTCAGCTTGGAAGCTTTTATCAAGCCCATGATATGTCAATACGTAGCTACAGAAGTTAGCTTCCTTCCAAAATCATGTTTCACCGGAAAATTCAGTCATAATCAAAAGATATGCAACTTTTAATGTTGACAGGTCAGAAACAGCACAACTGGACTGAAAACATGGAGACACTCATCTTTACTGATAAAATTACTAGACTAGCAAATCATAACTAAACGAGGTCGGAAAATGTATCCATCATTCCATCCAAACCCTTTATTCAGACAAGCTTTCTCTTGAGAACGCCATGGGTTTGGGAGGGAGACCCAAAAGAACTTACTTCTACAGAGAGCTGGAACCACCAGTTAGGGATAGGGTCCCATATAGGTATCCGGATTTCTGATCATTTACCCGAAAACCGGTACCCTACTTCTCGTACATTTTGTTCCGACTGTCTTCTACTTCTCGTAGATTCTGTTCCGACTGTCTGTCTTCTTTTTTCATAGAACTAAACAAAAAATTGTTAATGCAGACGAACCCTAGATACTCGAATACACAGAGTTTGGCAAGCTTGGTTAGTGGCTCAATGTCAATGTCATTTCTTCTTATTAATGAAACTGAACACAGATCAGAGACATTTCCCATACATAAAACAAATGACAACAGGTATGCAGAAGGCGCTTGCCAGTACAAGGGTTGTTCAAGCTAATCGGTAATAGGAATGATCAATGAACAAGTAAATTCTGAGGTCAAACGCCTTCTGCTTCACCTATTTTTGTACCAGTACAATTCAACAGCAGATCAAAGAAGTTCCGTCTATAGGCAAAAGATTCCCAAAAGATCCTGGTGAATACTCTAACAGCACCAGAACTCATTACAAAGCTACAAAAACGTGCTGATCTTGGAACCTTGCAACCTCTCAGCGCAATAACAGCAGCTCTATCATACATTTGATGTCAAAGGAAATATGCTGAACTATTTGAGACCTGTATGAAGACGAGAGTTGTCGTCGCTGGATTTGAGCTTACGGGAGTATTTTCTTGCGGCGGCGTGGTGTTTCCCTCTTGACATACATCTTCTCTATCTCATTTAGTGGTCGCGTAGATCCATCTGGTAAGCTGGCGATTTTCCACCCCCCACCAGATCCACGCTTTCCTCGAGCTCCTACTGCTTCCACTATAAAACTCCATCCATCTGAGGGGCGCCTCCTACTATGTTTGTGGACTCTGACCTGCTTCTTAAACTGTACAAAGAAGTAAAGATCTCATTAGCTACCACTAAATTTCTACACTAGTCAGAGTTTGGATTTAAAAGAGAAAACATGTGAATTTAATCCAGCTTCTTCAACACTTAAGACCATAGAGGCATAAACTACACAACCAATATTTACAGAATATCAAAGGGCACACCACAATCCAATTAAAACGAAAAGAGGCAAACTTACTTTCATCTGGTTGAACTTAAACCTTTGAGCAAATTCTTCATACAATATATCGTCTTCTTTCTTTGAAATCTCATAGTGGACTTCATCAGGATCTCTAGTTGTGCCATCCCAACCTTCAGGCATGACTTTGAAATCAGGTTTGTATGGAAGAGTCGCCACATGGAACTCTCTATCGTGGGAATTAAAGAACCTGCCAGAAGGACCACGAAGTTTATTAAAAATATGTATCATCTCAATTTAGCGCTACACCACAGTTCTGTGGACCCAATATACACTCCTGGTAAGCACTTTAAAAATCCTCCAATATTGCAGTAAACAATAGTGAAGGCAACTAAGTACATACTACATAGCTTCAGAGTTCGAGTCTGCCTTATATTACTAGTTATAAAGCCATACAAAGTCCACTTGAAATGCTCTGAATTTGACATCACGATGTAACCAAAACATAGGAGGTTAATGCAAAACTGGCAAGCCCCACCAAGCCAAAGAGCCAACCATAAGTAGTGGAGCCTTAGAAAATCACAAAAAGACATGCTGCCCAAAATGAGAATTTGACATCCACAAAACAAGCTCTGCCTACCATAATCTACTTAAAAGCGAAGTGTCACTGCTTAATAGCCGAGGTCATACAAATAATAGGGGAATGGGAGCCCAATGTAAAAAAATAAATAAAAAATATTTAAGTTTCTATGCATCAGGTCTTCATAGAAATAATAGAACACCGATGTTTAAATTTGATGTTGGATATATCCGAGGAGGAAACCCTGTGAAAGGATGATATGAAAAACGCAGCACCCCTGCCCACCATATGTCCATATATGAGTAGCTGGTGATAGCAGAGAGACTAGATTTACGACAATCAAATTTTAGTGCGCACAGAGATGTAAAAAATGGTGTCTAAGAGACAGCTATAGCCCACCAAATTTGTTGACGTATTGCACTCCAATTGTAAAAGTTTTTCACAGTTGTGAAAGTAAGAAAACTTTGGACAACAGCTTCATTTCACCCCACGCTTCCCTCCCTCAAATTCCCACACCCCCTCCCTCCCCCAAAGATCTCACCTCACACCTCCACCACAAAAAGAAAAGAATGCAATAGAATACAGGAGAACCGGTGGCCAAAGAGAATGAAGTGAACAAGTTTTGGAGAGAAATACTAAATCAGCGAAGATATAGTAACAACTACTCTGCGAACTAAGATCACATGCTGTGCATAGAACATAAACAAGAAAAGAAATTACATGTAACTGAAAATTGGGTGGTTAAACAAATGTCTCAAATAGAAAACGACCGAAATTCAGTGTGGTAGAAGGATGTTATCAAGCTACTCCAGCGACGAGCTCAACAAACTTTTCAAGTCAAAACAGTGCTCCAGAAACACTGGTCATGAAACTTACACACCACACAATCTAATTTATAAGTTGATGACTGGATCAAATTCTCTGTTATGAATTCCTTCTACTTCGAAACTACTATGTACTCCAATGCTTCTGATAAAAAGATCAAATGGCAGGACAGAGTGGGAGGAGAGAAAAGAAAAACAAACGAACAACAAGGCCAACAACAAAGAAGATAGAAAAAAAAAAAGAGGAGAACCGAGAACCAAGTTCAATCCCAGTATCTGATAAAAAGGTACAGAGCCGGCACACACTGTCAAATCAAAACTTTATGATTATTGTATAGCCGGAAAGCAAAATTTGGAGACAGAACCTACTATACGACATTTATGAAGTACACCTCTCTAGTTTGAAAATCCAAAACTTATTCATCATGGCACAGGCCATGTGTGGACACCCTTCAGCCATTATAATATTCATTACCTCCCTTCAGACCTATCCTACAAACTTCCTTAACTAACACCTGTCATGCATCACGATGCACGAAACAGATCCAAGCAATCAAAACGTTATGAGAACAAGACACTGAAGGAATACAGTATTCCTCACAGATAGTGAGATAACCTCAAGTGCAAACATCTGATACCAATAATATGACCAACAATTCCCCAATTCAAATACCTTAATCTCCGCTGATTGGCCAATGCGATCTTGTTCAGGAAAGGGGTAGGTAAGTGGAATTTACGAAAGGCTAAAGACCACAAAACAACTCTCTAACTTTTTAGCAAATGTACATCGCACGTTCACTATTCTTTGGTTTTGGAATATAATGGAATAAAGCATGAAGTGGCACTCGGCGCAATGCTTGACGCAATTGTCATTATAAGTAAGTCTCTCCATGTTTCAACATTGGTTTAGGCTTGCATAAATTCGAGACCTCCCCCCCCCTCCCTCCCCTACCCACAACGCCTCTTATCAACCTTAAACCTTGCTTTCCCGGAATTCCAACTGCGAAGTTCTTTGGTTGCTATGTGATCAAAGCCCATGCTTAAAACTACTTAATTTCAACTCATCGATAACATGCCCCTAATTCGTAATCCCAGATATGAATGCAACTGACCATTCGCGAAACTGTAATTACTAATTCAGTATCAAAAAGCCAGCTAATCGCAACAGCTACTAATTCAAGCAATCACAAACCAATTCAAAATCAACCAACATTATTAAAACAGTGTACATACATAAATAAATATCCAAGAAACCCGAACAATTTCGAAAAATGGGGACTTACTCAGGGAATGTATCAAGCAAAAGCTCAACGGAATCATCCAAGGGTTCGCCGCGCTTCTTCTCCTCCTCCTCTTCCAGCTCTTTAAGCCACAAAATAGCAAGCACCCTCTGCCGCATAATGCGGTATTCCCGTGCAAGCTTCTCAACAGTATTCTCCTCAGGATTCTCCTTATGTTTCTTATACATTTCCGCCTTTTCGGAATCCTTCAAGTACGATCCTCTTGCGCCTGGCTCTTCTATTTGCTTCAACAGCTCACACACCTCTCTCTCTTTCTCCTCCCACTCATCCTCCATCATTTTCCGCTCCCGTTCCTGCCTTTCAGAAGTTTCCTTCAGATGCGTCACCAGCCCGCTCGGCCCCGTACCCCCACCACCACCACCACCACCACCGCCACCACCTCTGATTCCACCGCCACCGCCACCGCCGCCGGGGGATGGCTGATGAGAGGGCGTGACCTGGCGGCCGACGGCATCGCCGTCGAAATGGTCCTTGGTTAGGCCGGTGGACCAGGAGGAGGAGGAGGGGGAGTCACCCCAGCCGAAGTCATCGCCGCCGCCGACGGTGGTGGAGGAGAAGAATCTAGGGTTTTGGAAGAGGTTGAGATATTTGGGGAGATTGGAATATGTTGACGGCGGATTGCGGGATAAAATCCGACTCAGAAGTTGCATTTTTTTTAAGGAAGAACTTCAGTTCAGCGAAGTATTGATCGAAGGATTGATGAGAGAGGAGAGAGGAGAGAGGGGAGAGAGACCTAAAACCCTCCAAATGAAGAAGTGGGACTGAAAAGTGAATGGGAGATTGAAAATGCGAAAATGAGAAATGAGAAATTGTTCCGTCGTGGACTCGTGCGTGGGTGATTTGGGTCGGGTTCGTATTTGCAGATTTCGCTTTCGAGTTTTCCTTAGACGAGTAGACACGGATAATCTGATACGCAACACGGCGATTCAAGAATTAGAGGACACTAGTTTATTATATGGATTACGTCTGAATATATCAGATGATGTGCGGAATTTTAGAGCGTTAGGGAAAAAAAAAAAAAAAACAAAAAAAAGGAAAATTTTCCAAAGTACCTCCGAGGTTTCCTAGATTTTCAGAGATTTTTAGGTCGGAAACCTCAGGGGTACCTTGGAAAATTTCCCAAAAAAAAAAAGTCACGTCACCGCTAATTTGTTCTTATCCCACGTCATTTTTATAACATCTTTATTCAATCGTCACTCCCCGTCATAAACTAACTCTCCGTTTTCCTTTCCTCTATTATTATGTTCACCCTCCACCTTCTTCCTACACTAAGTGTCTATCTGCCTTCTTAACCTTCCACCTTCCTAATAAGAAAAAACTAACTCCCCAAAAAATGATGATGCGGATGCTTATCAAAGAACAATTAAAGGGGTTGTCGAAAAAGGATTTCACTGGAATTATCGAGGTATTATACTAATATTTTTCTTAACAAATCTATATATAACTATTAATATGCCAAAACACATCATACATAATGTTGCCTTAGTGATTGTCCGCGTATAAAAGCCACTTAGAAGTTTATGTGTCAGATGTGTCACCACCCCGCTCGGCCCAGACGAAGATTCTCGGGCTCCCGTGCCACCACCACCTCTGATTCCTCCGCCACCGCCACCGCTGCCGTTGTCGGTGGAGGACTGGTGTGAGGGAGTGACCTGGCGGCCGACAGCATCCCCGTCGAAATGGTCCTTTGTTAGGCCGGTGGACCAGGAGGAGGAGGGGGAGTCACCCCAGCCAAAGCCATCGCCGCCGCCAACCCTAGTGAAGAAAGATCTAGGGTTTTGGAGAAGGTTGAGATATTTGGGGAGATTGAAGTATGTCGACGGAGGATTGCTGGATAAAATCCGACTCAAAAGTTGCATTTTTTAATGGGAGACCTTTAGCTCCTTGGATTGATGAGAGATAAGGAAAGGGGAGGGAGGAGGGAGGAAAGAGAGGAGAGAGGAGAGGGAGGCCTAAAACCCTCCAGATGAAGGTGAAATGAAAAGTGAGTGAATGTTGATACTCCCTCTATTTTTCTGAACGTCTATTTATCGCCCTAATTTATGCTATACGTCGCCCTTACTTTATCTTAAAATACCAAGTTTGCCCATGTCATTAATTGCTAATCATTTTCATAATTGCCTGTCAATGTTCTTGCATTTTCGGGGTTGCTTCACTCCTATGCCTACCAAGAGTACCAACTTGTCAATCAAGTCATCTCCATGCCCAGTAGCAATCAATTTATTCATCTTTTGTAAACTCCTCTTACAATCCCTTTATGAAATCAATACTAATTTCTTCATTATTCTTTCATCTATCCCTTTATGAGAATTCACACTTCATAATCATCTATCAACAATAAATTAAATTACATACGTAACTAATTGCGAAAACATAGAACGTTGAAAAAAAAATAAGATAAACACTTCATCATTCAGATGTATTGACGTGAAAAAAAAAGTTCAGATATACACTTTAATAATTCGGATGTGTTGTTCAACTATTACATCATGATTGCCCTTATCATTCAATTTAACATATACTACTATTCGGAGACACGAATTTTGTCTCACAAATTCTTGAAATTGACGTCTTCAACCCTAGAGCCCAGTTTGCAACACGACTCTAACATGGTCGAGCCCGATTTGCAACACCCAGTTTACAACACGATTCTAACACGGTCGAGCCCAGTTTGCAACACCCAGTTTACAAAACGATTAGAGAAACTTTTAATGGATAGATACACATTTACCCTATTACAATGAATCAGAGAGAGAATATTTTTATGGATGAATACACATTTTAATAATTCAGATGTATTATTGAACTATTACATCATACATGCTCATGAATTGAATTTACCCTATTATGATTCAGATAAACGAATTACGATTCAGAGAAACGAGTTACGATTCAGAGAAACAAATTCCAATTTAGAGAAACGATATTTGTCGTCAAATGCTTAAAAAGACTTCATCATTTTCAGATGTATTGAATTTCAAAACAAATCAAAAGATTCAGATGTATCATTCACGTGGGAAAATGTTCAGATACACATCCAATAATTCAGATGCATTTTTCAACTAGCACATCATACTTCACGAATCATGCTCATGAATTCAGTTTACCCTATTACGATTCATATAAACGAGTTACGATTTAGAGAAACAAAATTTGTCGTCAAATTTTTAAAATTTACGTGTGCAAAACTACGGCCCAGTGCGCAACACGGTTCCACTATGGTCGAGCCCAGTTTGCAACACGGCTCTACCATGGTCGAGCCCAATTTTCAACACGTCACCGCCATGGTCGAGCCCAGTTTTCAACACGACCATGATTTTCGAAAACTTAATCATCAATCACAAACACTGAAATCTGAGTAAACAAAACAAAAATTTGACAGATTTCGAAAACTTAATCATGCACAAACATTGAAATCTGAGTAAACAACACAAAAAATTGTCAGATTTTGAAAACTTAATCATTCACAAACATTGAAATCTGAGTAAATAACACAAAAATTTTATATATTTTGAAAACTTAATCATTCACAAACATTGTAATGTGAGTAAACAACACAAAAATTTGACAGATTTCGTAAGCTTAATCATTCACAAACATTGAAACTTGATTATATTCAAAAATCGAAATCTAACTAATTCATATGTGTCTAGAAAATTCAACAATGATACTAATACTTACTACAACTTACTTGTATATGGGCCATTTCTCTTCTTCAAATAATTGAGATTTTCAAAGTTTAGATTGAGGTAGATGAGTGAGATGATGATATATGGGTCATTTGTCTTCTTTAAGTTAAATAAGAGGAGTGAAGATTGAGGTAGAGGAGTGCTATGGTGATGGAGATGAGAGAGGAGGGAGGCAAGAAAAGTGGGACATAAGCAAGCTTAATAGATGAAAAAAGAGTTTACAAATAATAAAGAACAAATCCATTGCTCATGAATCAATGATGAATAAACAAGTTGATGATGAAGATGATGAATGATGAAATCAGAGTGGTAGGAGCAATTATAAATAATTAATAGTAAGAAGAAATTAATGACAATGATTAGCATTTAATGACAAAGGTAAAGTTCGTATATTGCGGAAAAGTAAGGGCAATGAGTAGCATACTTAAGGGCGATAAATAGCAACTCCTCTAGTTTATGCATCTAGCTTAGTATGTATGGCATGTATGTCGTATGTATGATAATTATTATGGACTGACACAAATCAACATGACAAGGACTCTATAACTTCGCCCTTCCTTACTCCATTGACTTAGAAGTACAAAAAAGCCCCATACTCTTTTTCTTACGTAATCTCAACTAACCAAATCGACCCCTCATATCCTTTTTTATAAGTATGGGTTACTCCAACAGTACACCAATGCGTACCTCTCAGTACCGGCTTTAATATACTCTGTACTTCGTAATTAAAGCTAATCATACCATGAAGTAAAGAAATCACCCCTTTAAAGCATGCTGGACAGAATTAAATTTGACCTTAACTCACCCAAAAAGATCACACATTGCGTAGCCGTTTAAGGACATAACTAGCTTCGACCTTACTTTCGTTTTACGTACACAAAAACATCAAAACAGGGGCTAAACTGTGCACATCACCACCTACTAGCCTCAGGGCCTATTAACTACTACGCTATTCCACCAAATTACTGCACACTCATGTATCATAACATCTCCACAACATACAACAAAGCAATGACAAACGACGGAGTGAACAACATCCAATTTTATTTTTCATTAGCAGCCTAATTCTGTCACAGATATCCCATCATATTAAAACATAAATTTCATGCCGACAAACGCTTAACATCAACCATGAAACAACCAAATCAAACCCATAACGATTCTCGCACGAAGAACAAGACCCACAAGAACAATTTGACAATTTCTAAAAATGCCCAAATCAAACTTGAACACCCAAAAATCTGAAAATCGATGAAACATGATAATAAAACGTAGAATACAAGAAAATCATCACATTAAAACAGGCTACAGTTCTTAAAATTCTTGACCGAAACGCAATAAAGCAAGACAGTGCAACGTATTAAAACAAAAATAAAACAAGTAGAAAGAGGAGAGGAGTAGAGAGAGATTAACATGCCTTGATAAGGTGTTGATTATGAATGAAGAAAGAATAAACAAGGGTCGACAACAGTAGGTGGCAGTGGTAAGAGGTAAAAGCAGCAGAAGCCAAAAGCAAGGTTTGAGAAGATGAATGACTTAAAGAATGAGTAAGGGTTTGGAGGGTTTTATTTATTTATTTATTTACTAGTTGAATGCCCGTGCGTTGCACGGACTCTTGACTTAATATGAAGTTTAATGTTTTGTTTTAAGCTTTAATTT
>JBBYHQ010339689.1:0-13095 GCA_038382645.1 Spergularia azorica
ATTCAAACAAGACGTTAACAATATAATGAAGCGATAACTGGCCTGGTCATTAGAGTATTAGACCTCTAGCATGAATTTATTACAAAATTCATGAACTTGGAAGATAGATTCTCAGCTCTGAATTGGACGACACGTTTAGGGAAGGGGCAATGGACGTTATACATGCGAACCCCCACGTCTCAGTGCATGTTATGCCGACCCCTGCCTAGTTAGAACCTACGCCCAAGAAAGACAAAACTTTGTTACCAAATTATGCGCTCTGACATTTGCTAGTGATTTCCTAGTAAGCCATATATACTTGTTCCTTAATTTGTTCTCATGATTAGTTGGTTTTAGAGTGATATACTTGTTCTCATGACAGAATTATTTCTTAGTTGGTATTGATTTAGCACCCTTACGTTAGCAAGTTTTGTGATTCGATACGCACTCAACTCAAGTTTTAATAATGTTCTTAACTTCTAACACACCATAGGGTAGATATGTAAACTATTTAGGATGTAAGCTCGCTTCTTGTTTCATAGCGTTGTGTTCGTAACAACTTGTAGCACTCCTCGTCGAGACAAATATCGTAAAAAAAATTTCTTTTTTTTTAAACTAAAGTGGACTACTAAGCAAGGTACAGACAATGCAACCTGAAATCACATTTACTTTTAAGTTCATAATATAAACAACTAACCCTATAATGAATCACTTTGCTAGACGGTTTATATATGTTAGGATTGGGCTTTACTGCCTTTTGCCCTAATACAAGAAATGGACTGCCTTGACACACATAAGAACGAGCCCAGTCTAAACATACATAAATAACGGTCTGACACGCTCTTTTGTTAGAATCCGATAAATAGTAAATTAGTGTTATATATATAATGAATCAATCTCACTCTAGAATTAGTTAAACGCCGATTTTGTAGCGAATGAGATCCATATACATACGGAGATTGGGTGTAAATTTAAGTTGAAATTCCAAATTTCCAATACCGTTGGAGATGTGTCGGCCATTATATACTAATCTTTGGGCGTAAGGTCAGAATCCAACATACCATTATATTAATATCAGCTGCATATCTTTAAAAGAGAGTGGTTGCATTTGGCAAATTGTTCTTGTGAAGTATGACTCAGAAATTCGCATAACCTTGTCTTGAACCATCATATTGCACTATTTAAACTTTAATTAAAGTTTCTGCCAAATCCCGGCTAATCAGAGTCTAAGATTACAAATTATCGTAGCTTAGTTTTTTTTCAACAATCAATTTAACAGAACAAAAGTGTGGTACATCTTCACGTCACTAATTAAGCAAGTTGCATGGACTTTTGAGGATTATGTGTATGGAAAAGTTCCAACCCATTAAGATAACGAGATGTTCTGAATATGTTAGCGTAATAAACACGATCAGTTTATAAATCACTGAGTGATTGCTTTCGTCCTGACAAACTATTCTGAAAGATTTTTTATTTGAACTGGTTAAACTGAAACCAGTTTTTGTACCGAGCCAAGCATTCTATTGTACTTCGTTCATAGACCATTATTACATTAATACAAGGCGAATCATTCAAATGGTTACTTTCCTCTATCTTATGATGTGCATTGCAAAATTCTGATTGTTGTCTTGCTCGGCAGGTGGTGAAATCAGTGGAACATTTGATATCAGAATCCATCAGCATGCCAAATGAACAAACAGAGGAAGAGTTGGAGCAGCTAGAAACGCAGAAGATAGAAATTGACAGAAAATCACACATGCTAGTTAGACAAGAACTATATGGTGGGTTGGCCTTCTTAATGATCCAAACAATTGGTTTCATGAGGCTTACATTCTGGGAACTAAGCTGGGATGTTATGGAGCCTATTTGCTTCTTTGTTACATCCCTCCATTTCGCCCTCGCTTACGGTTTTTTCCTCCACACCTCGACTGAGCCTTCTTTCCAAGGATATTACCAGTGTCGTTTTCGAGCCAAGCAGAGTAAGCTGATCAAAGCTCAAAATTTTGATATAGGGAAGTATAATCGGCTTATGAAAGCCCTTCGTCCTAACCAGCCTGACAACATCTCGACCTATGAATATTCTCCGTCTTATGTTTGATGTAGTTATTTTATATAGTGTTAGTTATATGCTGCCCAAAGGACGAACTATTTTTGGGCGGAGTATGTCATTGTGCAAAGAGAAGTTCTTCTCATTACTGTGGATATACATCTCAAACCATGTTGACAGTCATGACAGATTTCATGATTAAGAACAAACTACTTCGCTTTCTGAGTTAATTACTACTCCGTCCCAATTTAAACTTCCCATGAAATTTGAAATCCTCTCACAAAATACTATTCTATGGGAAGTTACTATTTTATGGGAAGTTTAATTTGGGATGGAGTGGTAACTGTTAGGGACTACTGTTTTTTGAGCTTTCTCTTTTGACATAATGACCACTATTATTAATTTATATAATATTATTGATAGCCAAACAAAAAGTTCTACAAATAATATGTTCAACTTCGTTAATTCTTTTTTTTTGCAAGAAGATTAGGAGACATTTTATTCTTCCACCATGGGAAATAGAAATGTCAAAAACTCATATAAAAGTAGAACCACTAAAATGTTAAGAGCACCCCTACTATTGATTTAGTCCAAGCAAGTACTCTGATACTAATTATTGTACAGTTTGCTCTCTGAATAATCCAGTTCGGGTCATGGTGATTGTCAGCAAACAATCTTGAGTTTCTCACTTCTCAAAGCAAATATACAGCAGCCATTAGACTACAAGCTTTCCATTTTGCAGCCCAATGTTTCCGATTGGTCTTTTTTTCCCTGCCATTGAAGTTCTCTCCTTAAGCTCGGAGCCCTTCTTCTCACTTTCATCCAGCTTAAAAGAGCATTCCAAACATGGTTTGAGTATACACAAGCAAAGAATAAATGCGAGTGTGTTTCCGCATCCTTGCAACAGAGGCACAACATCTATTTACAAGGATTATACCTCTCTTACACAAATTACCCACTGTTGGCAGCTTCTTTTGTGCATCCTTGAAGACGTATTTCCAAGAAGTTATGATAAAAACTCTCAAAACTGTCCAAAAACAGTGTATTTCGCGAGATTCATTGAACATGAGTCTTGACCTCGGAATTAGGCTCATTCTTCTTTGTTTTTCTGTTCTAGTCAAGCATAGGGAATAATGGGTCATTATATTGAATTTCCAAGTTGTTTTAGTCATGTTTTCATTTTCAAGAGTTGAAAGCAATTGTTGGCTTTCCAAGTCCTAGGAGTCTTAAGCTTAGAGTCACTCCTATATAAAGGAGGTTGTATCTTTTTTTTTTGAAAGAAATTAGCATTTGTATTAACAAAATGTAGGTTACAAATACATGTCCTTCCAAAGGAAGAGCAATGAGCTCACCTAGCTAACCACTATCTTAGCAAGGCTAAGATGATTACATTTGATCCCTTACTCTAACACAAACATAGTACATAATCCTTTTAACTATTTGATCTATTGTTCTTCCTTTGTCATTGAAGATTCTGCTATTATTCCTCTCCATCCATATCTCATACATTGTCCCTGTGAATGCCACTCTCAGCATGATGTGCTTTGCTAACTTTCCTTTTAGTTTATGCTTAAACCAATTCAACTCATGCTTTAAGCTCCAAGCTCTTTCTGAATACCCTAGCCATCTTAGGACAGAATCTCCAAACCTGCCCTGAGAACACACATCCGAAATACAAATGGTCCACACTTTCTTCCTGACATTTGTAGAGAGTGCATCTATTTGGGATGCAGATGCCTCTTTTTTTCAGATTATCTACTGTTGGCAAAGCATTCTGTATTGCCAGTACAGAGATGATAATGCTGTTTGGTAGATTATACTGATACCAGATAGTCTTGAACCAGTTAACAGCATCATTTACACTGCAGAAGAACTTGTAAATGCTTTTCCCCTGGCTGCAGCTTTTACTCCAATCCTCAACCAATTTACCTGCCTCACTTTTGTCCCCAGCTTTCTCTACAATTTCATCTTTGAGGTTCTGAATACATCTCCAGTTGCTAGAACAGTCATTTGTAGCATCAATGTCCCATAAATTCCTGTTCTTAACATAATAGGCTTTAACCCATTTGGTCCAAATGTTTTGTGGGCAGTGCAGCAGCTTAATCAGCCATTTTGTATAGAGGGTTTTGTTCCAGCTGAGAACCTCCTTAATGCCAAGACCACCCTCCCTCCTGGCCTTACAAATCAGTTTCCAGCTTATAAAGGTATATTTCCCTTTTGTCTCACTGATACCCCAGAAGTATTCTCTGCAAACTCTGCTTATTTTTTTCAGCACCACTTTTGGAAGGAGTAAACTGATCCCCAATAAGTCTGCAGCCCCAGAATTACTGAATTAATCAAATGCAGCTTGGCAGCATAAGATATGTGAGAATTAGCCCAGTGCTTCAATTTCCCTCTTATCTTTTCAATAAGGGGAGTATACATGGCTACAGTTAACCTAGAAGAATGAAGTGGAACTCCTAGGTATCTAAAAGGGAACTGGCCAATGACATAACCAGTGGCTTGCACAATTTTCTCTCTAACCTGATCCTTTATTCCACCAAGATAGATATTAGTCTTCAGAGGGTTAACAGCAAGACCTGATTGCAGTTCAAATTTCTTCAGTCTATTGGCAACTTCTTTTACTGATTTGAGATCACCCTTAGCAAAAATGAGAAGATCATCAGCAAATAGAAGGTGGTTGAGTCCAATTTGATTGCATTTCGGGTGCTGAGACTATAGATTGCCATGAATATGCTTCCTCAACTGCCTAGATAGCCCTTCCATACATATGACAAAAAGGTAGGGAGATAAAGGATCTCCCTGCCTTAACCCTTTTTGTCCAGCAAAAAAACCAACCTGAGCACCATTAATATTAAGGGTAAAATGAGCTGATTCCAGGCAGGCCATGATCCACTGAACAAACTTTTGAGGAAAATTTAAGCAGATCATTAGTTGACTGAGATAATCCCAGGAAACTTAGTCAAAAGCTTTCCTCACATCGACCTTGATTGTAGCTCTAGGGGAGATGTTTTTCCTGTTATATTTTCTTATGATTTCCTGGGATAGCAAAATATTGTCGAAGATATTCCTATGCTTGACAAAAGCAGATTGCTCTACACCAATAATGTCATCCAGCATAGGATGCAGCCTGGCAACCAGCATTACACTGATAATTTTGTAAATTGTGTTGCAACAGGATATAGGCCTAAAGTCAATGACTGAATCATGTATCTTCTTCTTGGGAATCAAGGCAATAAGGGTAGAATTTACCTGCTTCAATAGCTTACCCTTCTTAAAGAAATCCAGAATTGCCACAGAAACATCATTCCCAACAATATCCCATTATCTCTCACAGAATGCTGAAGTGAATCCATCAGGGCCAGGGCTTTTCAACTCATCAATAGAAAATAGTGCTTGTTTCACTTCCACCATAGTGAACTCAGCCATCAGACTTTCTTGCTGTTCCTGACTCAAATTATCTCCAGCATACAGGGAGCTATTAAAAGCTTCAGCAGGCTGCCTAGTGCCTAGTAGCTCCTTGTAATAGCTCAGAAAAGCATTATTGACTTAATCAGGCTTGGTACAAAGGCTTCCATGAGTGTCTTTAATCTTGCCAACATATGAGAGAGCTCTATTTTCCATTACTTTTGCATGAAAGTACTTAGTACTAGCATCATTCATTGAAATGTCATTGATTTTAGCCCTCTGGTAATAGAAACAGAGCTCTGCCTTCTCCAATAGTTCCAATTCCCTTTTTTGCTTTTTCATCTGAGCAATATCAGTGGCAGTAAGCATTTTCCCTTGAGTATCAGCTTCGAGCTGATTGAGAACATGCCTGCAGCTGTCAACTCTTTTGGAAATAAAAGAGTATTTATCCTTATGAAATTTCCTCAGATTATTCCTAACAGCTTTCAGTTTTTCCATCAGCTGAAACATTTTCGACCCCTGATTTTCTGAACCCAAGTGTTTTTAACCAGAAGCTTGAAATCACCATCATTACACCAGTGGTTGAGAAATCTAAAAGGCTTTCTACCTGCCATTCCTCCTAGCTCAATCTCTACTGAGACAAGAGAGTGGTCTGAGAGTCCTGGCTGGTGGTAGTAAGTTGGGCCATTAACATTCTTATCAATCCAGTACTTGTTTACTAAGGCTCTATCCAACTTTGCCCAGACAGTGTCAATGCCCTCCTGCAAATTTGACCAAGTGTATTGACAACCAGCCCCTAGTAAGTCAGAAAAGCAAGCCTTGTTTGTACACTAAATAAAATCCTCTATGTCTTTCTTGTTTAATGCACCCTTGCTAAGTTTTTCACTTGTGTCTAACACCACATTGAAGTCTCCCATCATTAACCAAGGCTCCTGAATAGTATTAGCCTCTTGAATCACAAAATCCCATAACTCAGATCTTTCCACTCCCTTATTAAACCCATACACTACTGTGACTATACACTCAAACTGAGTTTTCAGGCAAGCAACTCGGCAGTGAATGTATTGAGCTCCACAGTGAAGTAACTTGACTGAACAACTGTATTTATTCCAAATAAGCCATATTCGACCATTATAGTGATGCTTATAGTTATTTGCAGTACCATAATTCCTAAATTTCCTCTCCATAATCATGGACCCCTTCCTTTCCTTTACTCTAGTTTCCAACAGACCTAGAAAATCAACTTTATTCTGTTTTAGATAATGCAGGACCTCCTGCTGTTTAAGAGGCTGATTACAACCTCTTATATTCCAGGTTGAAATTATCATGCAGAGGGTGGGCTTCCCCTAGGGTCCTCCCCACTATCAATCACACTCTGCGCCACCAGATCTAATTTTGCCTCCTTCTCCATAAACATTGGAATGAGATCAAACTCACTCTCCCCAAGAGCTTTGAACCTGTTTTCAACAAATTCCAGTTGCTTAGCCAGTGATTTTTTCGTTTTCCTTCCTACAACTAGAGTAAACCCATCATTGTCTGTAACAACCCTCTTTGAAGTGCTAATAGCTTTTGTTTCAGCTGCTGGTGTAGTATGCACTTCCTCCTAATGTTCTTCAACCTTATCCTCATCAACCACCTTTGGAACATAGGCTTGACTCTTTTTTGTAGCATCCTTCTTCATCAGTCTGCATCTCTGCTGAATGTGACCCAACTTATGGCAGTGCTTGCAATAGTAGGGCACCCATTCATATTTAACAGATTGCACACTTTCTCCATATGGTGTGCAGATTGACACAGAGTCAGGTAGTACCTCTGCAACATCAATTTCAATGAGTACCCTAGCAAATCCAAGCTTAGCTTTAAGGGTAGTCCTAACATCAGCAAACAGAGGTTTACCAATTGTGCTTGCTATCTTACTGAGTGCTTTTTGTGACCAGAAGTGAGGTTCTAAATCGGGAAACAGCACCCACACCGGCACCTTGGTAATACAGTCCATTTCCTTAGTGAAGTTGGGCGTCCATTGTTTCAGTATGAAGGCACACTCACCAATACCAAGGACCTCCTTTCAATACTTCTTCCATGTCCGATTTTTCCCCAAATTTAATGAAGAACCAACCCCTTTTTAAATACTGAATCAATGGAGCAGCAGCAAAATTCCAATTTTTCTGGGCAAACTCTTCCAAATTTTTCTCAGTTGGCTTAGCACCAATTACATGACCAACTAAAGTGTGCTCCCAATATTTCAATTCATCCTCAAAATCCTCAAGTTCAATAGTAACAGTAATATCAGAAGTAGGAATAAACTCCAAATTCATACCTGCTTTACTCCAAAATCATCGAATTTTAATCTGAATATTGAGATATGTTTTATCATAAACAAACTTGTTAAATTTCGAAAGTTCTAGCGGAACAATCTAGGTTAAGGGTTATAAAGGTAGTTTAGCTATCGTTGGTTTGCCGATCATGGATTGGAAATCAAAGATCAAAACTAGGCGAGGTAGTCTAGAGATTGGTCGAGTTTGAGCAAGTTAATGGCTGACTTGTTCATTCATATATTATTTTCTTTTACTTACGAAACACATAAAGATAAAACACAAAAGGAGTCACAGTTTCCGTCGCATCAATTCAATTTGATTGAATCAAACTCTTTCGAGAATTTTCAAGCTTCCGCGATACTCGTATCACAAACTCAACAATTTACTCAACGTCTTTAGAGGAAATATAAAATTTTGTTTTTCCTCTTTGTTGAGGGGGAGCATGAACTAGATGTCGAACCAAAAATTAGTTGTTATATTTCAGAATTGTTTGTTTTACATTTGAAATGACATTATTTTCATCAATAACATTTAAATCAAAGTCAACATATTTTGATATTCAAAAATCACAATTTCCCTCCTCACTTATGCCTCTTACCTCATGACTATCTTTGACCAATTAGCTAACTACTGCAACAAGTGCAGGTAGCAATGTCAATCTGAATGCTCTACTGCATGGCTCAATGCATCCGGAGGGGTGTCCTATCCAATTTTACTTGAGATTGAGATGCAAGTCTGTGCATGTCTTACCTGACCTTGCTATCTTTGACCTCAGCGACTACTATTCTACTTATCTAGTACATAAGGCTCAAGTCCTACTCCGAAGGTGTTAGATCCTGCAGGCGTATCCATATTTTTCTTACAAGTATCCGAGTCACTGTTGATAGCAGGTGTAGTACCATGTGGGGGAAAGGAGGGTGTTGTTTGTATGAGCAAAGGAGATCACATGCACAGAAAATTGAGGCTCAAGGCATGAGCTGTATTGAAACCGACATGGGAGTGGTCAAGTTCTTCTTTCAGCCTTAACAACACACCGTTCCCTGATGCCCCTTCACAAGCTGCAGAAACGGACAACTGAGGAGCCTAGGATTAGCCAATAAGATTTTACTATAATTTCTAGTTTTTATTTTCTGTAAAAGCATCATAGAGTTTCATAGAAATTGCCTGACTTCTATCTCAGCTGTACTGAACTATATTGGATCTAAGTTGTGTGATTTTCAGGCAAAGTACGATGAAATGAAAGTACAGTTAGTATTGCCAAAAGTCTCTTCCTTTGTGGAGTTTTTAATGAAATTAAATTTGAACCTTTGTGGTCTAATTTAATTACTTATGTTATATTACAATTTTATTACAATATAATTTCTTATTATATGCTGCAACTAAGACCTCTGTTGTTAGATTTACCAAATATTGGTCAAAATATTGTAGAAGTATTGAAAAAAAAAAAAGTTGGTGACACGCGAGGCCTAAAGTGAAGGTTTTTGATGGGGAGAGCGAGGAGTTGTTAAAAAGGTCTGGAGGTGGCTAACTTAATCTTTTAACAAATAGCTATTGGGAGCTGCTGGCTGATTTATAGCCAAGGTGAGGATATGGGTTTTAATGGTGACTATGTAATGGGAGAAACGAGAATGGAGACAAAAGGAAGAATAGAGAAGAACAAAAGTCGCCAAAAGGAGAGATTGTAGAAACAAGTTAAAAAGAGATCATTAGTGTCTTCCTCGACATGCTGGATTACAAATAGTAAACTGGTAGTGATAGAGTGTTGGGAATACTTATCAGGAATACTATTGTCCTCAATACGTGAATCACATATTAAATGTAACACCCCGGGTCATCACCTGCACCGAAAGTAGTCACATATGACAGCTTGTCAGGCTGTGTACTGAACTCGCAGACCATCACAAGTCCTTTCGACGTACTTGGACCACAGTTGTGAGTACCTTGGGGAACTTCGCGAGAGGTCACCCATCCTGATGGGACTACTCCCCCGTAAGCACGCTTAACTATGGAGTTCTTATCACATATAATTCCTAAAGGGAAAGTCGACTTTGTTGGGATGAGTACTTGAGTAGCACTATCCTTCCCTTTAAGCCCTCCTATGAGCCCCTTAAATCTCTTAGAAACCTCATAAATCTGGGTATTACATACTAATTTCTCTTTTTGTTCTAATAACCACTACGCCAAATATTGCATTTAATGCCGGGTCCAAAATCAACTACACACCGGTTAAACCTAGTGTATGGACTACCGGTATCTTAGGTCTTCGGTTAAGACACCGGTTACATTAATCAAACCCGGTGTTAATTAGTTAACATATGACACATGTTCTACCAAAAACCGGTGTTATATCTGTCACATAAGACACCGGTTATTTGGCCAACCGGTGTGTTATGTTACCATCTTTTAGAAAAAATAATATGGGTTTCTCAACTACAATTTTCTGGCGTCGATGGTGCTATCCGTCGTCAGCCACGGGCACCTCTCCTTCCAAATCTTCTCCCTCCGCCTTGTTCTTCTACATCTCACCTTGCTATCAATTTCTCTGTCCTCTACTAGATAGATCCAAAGGGAAGGGATAAGTAAATGCTTTTTTCTTTATTTCTTTCTTTCTTTTTTGTGTATCATAGGACATCGGATTTTCAAATGTCATATGTCGGAATTAAGATTTTCTTTTTATTTCTTGTTTATTTGGGAACACACAAGGCATCGGTTATTTGAAAAACCGGTGTCTTATGTTGTTTTCAACACCGGTTCACTCATAACCTGTATTTTATGTTTTTATAACACCAGTTATTACCTTTTCGGTGTTATATGTTTCGGTATCTGGTCCAATTTTTGTTGTAGTGAGCTGCTAAAGACCAATCTTACTCATTTAGAGTTTGAATTTTTGTTTTGTAGCCTTTTGACGTGTCATGTACTTTTTTAAGACATAGACTTATCTCACACATCATGTAAAAATAAGATCTTCTCACGACAACTCTGATCTGATTTTTAAGTTTGGATTTGCGTATATATCTCTTAGTCTAAAGTGTTTGGACTTAATTTTCTCCTCTTGAGTTCGACCTGTTTGCTACGATAACCCGTACGCTTGCGGTTAAATAAAATGCACAACAAGTTTTTGGCGCCGTTGACGGGGAGGCAATGGATATTAATGTTGCTTTAGATTTGGTAGACTACGTCTTTTTTTATTTGTTCTTTTGTGTTTAAAATTTGTAAGCATGGCTATTTTTTATTTATTTCCCGCAATAGGATGATGAGCAGTTTCATCCTTAATTTGATCGGCTTGCTGAGTATGTCGATCAATGTGCTTCTATCGGGTTTCAATGTTATGAGTGGCAGTTATGTCATGTTGTTCACGAGGGCATGAATTATGATACTAGATGTTTGCTGAGCATATATATCTAATGGTCGAGTGTGTTTTATGAGCTATGATGAGTGTTTGGAATTTTGCAGGTATATGGCCTCTCAATGTTTGGAGGTAGAACTTGAAGCTCAAACTTAAGCACCTCACTCGATTTATCCGACCTTATACAACGGCAGAATGCCCTTATTGCTGAACAAAACCAAAAGTTGGACTACTTTGCGGGTCTTGTTGCCCAAACTCAGATTTTGCCTTGCCTAAAATATTTTTTTTCGTCTTTATTGAGGGGGAGTATGAACTAGATGTCGAGCAAAAAATATAGTTGAACGACATAGAGATCAGAACAATACTAAAAGTAGTTGTTATTTTTCAGAATTGTATGTTTTACATTTGAAATGACATTATTTCCATCAAAAACAATGAAATCAAAGTTATTATATTTTAATATTCAAAAATCATAATTTCCCTCCTCACTTATGCCTCTTTGCCTTACATCATGGTAGAGTTGACACCTCCAACGCTTCGAGATAAAGTTTTGGAGCATGGTAGAAGACAATAAAACTGTCCCCTGTAAGGTTGAGATGAAAGAAATTGAGGTTTTTCCTAATGAAGAGAAACTTTGGAGCCTATCACGCACTAAGTTTTCAACACGTTCCTATCCAAGTCACTATTGAGCATGGCGGAAAGGATTCTGAACACGTTATAGGCATCGTTCGTAAAGAACATAGAGGTCGTAGAAAATCGTTTCGACATGTTTTCTCTTCTATTATCTCTACAATGTCTTGTCTAGCTACTAACGTTGTGAATTACTCATCTTACGACACTTGTGCTAGTTCGTTCGACAAGTTATCGAGACCTTTCACGGCTTCTGCTCTTAAATAATTCTAGGGGTCGAGCTAATGACCTTAAACAAGCCTTTTGATTTAATTCTCTTATTCGTTGAGGGAGTTTTATGCTTGGGTTGCTTTTAATGTTGTTTTTGTAGGTTGAGAAGCGACGCGTCGAAGATGTTTTATTCCACAAGTCCTATCTCACAAGCTTGGAAATGGTCGATTCTCTGGCCACGATCCATGTCAATTCATACTGAGCTCCACCACAACTCGTTGCATATATAGAGGCGAGTTAGAGAAAAAGAACGCCTGACCCTGGGTTTTCTCGTACAAGCACACATCTCTTTCTCTCTCCTCACTGCACGTACACCTGCCTCCTCCTTGACTCCAGCCAACCGCTACTACCTAGCTCCGGCCGACCAAAATGCCGGCGACTTTGCTCCGCCACATGTTGCCGCCAGCCAGCCCCACCATTGTCGCTCGCTGCCACGACGACCGATCTGCAGCAGCGCTCTATCTCCTCACCCACTGCCGTCCTTAAGCAACCGACCAGCACACCGTCGTTGTTCTGCCCTTCCTGTTTTGCTGATGCGACATCCACCACCACCCAGGTTCCAACTTTGTTTTTGTTTGGATTATTAAGGGGTTGGTTTGGATTGAACTGTGTTGATAGTTGGATGAAGTTTGGCTGAAAATTGTTCGTTTTACTTGCCCATTTTTGGGCGTGGTTTATCTGAGAATTTGGGTGCTATTTGGCTCAATTCCTGCTGATGCGAGCCTTTGAAGTTTTGGATTCATGGGCTTAATTAAAATTGTTGTTGTTGATAATATTGGTGAATTCTGGGGTCGAAATTTGGTGGGTTGTTTAAATTAATTTTGGTCGTCTATTTCGGCTAAACTGGTCAAATACACTTTTGCGTTTATTGGCTCATTTTTCTATGAGCAGTGCTCGTATATGGGGGGTGAGCTTTGGTTTGAATTGGATTAAATTGTCGCTTAAGTAGATTATTCATAAATATGGCAAATTCTTCCGTGAATGTCGCCTGATATTTGCTTCATTTTCTGGAGTTTGGTGTATTTGGATGGTGTATCGTGGATAAGTACTGATTTCCAACTACGGCATACCAACCAGAAATTGTGTAGTAACATGTTTTA
>JBBYHQ010339740.1:0-13089 GCA_038382645.1 Spergularia azorica
AGCCGCTCACTTTGGTGGTGGTTGTGGGCGCTAGAGGTGCGGTGGGGCAGGCTGCCTGAGTTGGGTTGGGAGTAGGGGAGGATGAGAGAGATGATTGAGTTTTTTTTTTTTTTAATTGATATTATTAAGGTCAATATTTTTAGAAATAGGTCAAACAAACTAAGGGGTTAACGATGTTAAACTCCGTTAGTCTAAAACACCAAAAAACGCTGTTTTGCAAACCTCAGGGGCACGCTGGAGAGCTCGGGAACCTGAGGGGTATATCTGAAAATTTCGGAAACCTCAGGGGTATATTGGAAAATTTCCCAATCAATAATAATTCGAGCCCCTACTCGAGGCTTTCTAATTTTAAATTACAAATTTTGAAATTTAATTTTTTTAAAATTTCAAAATTTAAAATTTGCAATTATAAATATCTCGGGAGTGGGCGAGAATTTGAACAGTTTTCCACGCCAACCGTCCCTTGATTCCAGCGTAAAGCAAACTCGGGAATACGCAAAAACTTTTCGTCTCCTGTGCCGTAATGATGACTGACGGCGTTTGGGAAGTTGTGTAAAAATTGTGCTTTTACTATTTTGCCCCTCACCCTTTCACCCCTATAAATAGGGGAGGGTTTCCCATTCATTTTTACATTTACACTCATTTTTCTCTTCCCGAATTCTCTCTTTCTCCGACTGCTTTTCTTCTCCGGCGAAGCTTCCAACTCCGGCGACGTTACTCTTCTCCGATCTTGTTTCATTTTCTATTTCTGAATACGGTACGTTTTTCCATCCTTTTTTCACCATTCTTTTTCATGCTTTTTGTCGTACTTTTCGTACTTTTTTGGGGTGTTTTATTGTCGCCGTTGCCGCTTTTTCACTTACCCGGTGACAATCCCGGGTTGTCGGTCCCACTCCGGCGGCAAAGGGATGCAGGCCGAGTGTGCTGGGATTGGGAACCCAGACAGCACCCGATGGCCTGCTCGATTTCGAGGTCGGCGAGGGGGAGCGATCAACCATTTGGCAGACGCGCTTCCCTCGCTTCGATCCTTCGATTTCCTCGACTTTCAGTCGACCCATCGAGTGTTGGGTGTTTTAGATCCGCCATCGGAGGAGGGGAAACGAAAGGTAACGGCTCGCACGAGGCGAGTCCGTAACTACCTTTCTTCTTTTCTTTCAGATGGCGAGGACTAAACAAACGGTTCGCGAGTGGCCAGGGGGTTCAACAGATCCGAGAATTGCTCGAGGTGTCCGTGTCGATCCTAACTCGGTTGTTCACCCCTCGTAGGAAGCACCCGACTCGATGGCGCCTCGAGCTCCTGTCCGAGTCAGTGCCAATACGTTTACCACAGCGGTGATCGACGAGGGTTGGCGTAGATCTCAAACGTCCGAAATCTATGACCCGCTTACACTGGTGGTCCCGGCTGAGGGATCTGTCCGTTCGAACCCTCCGGAGTATTGCTTCGGAGTGTATGCGCAGGCTTTCGCATATGGGTTTCGAGTGCCCTTGTGCAATTTTGCGACTAAGCTTTTCAACCATTACGGTATTTGCCCTTCCGAGCTCACCGTCAATGCTTACATCACCCTTACGGGTTTTATCATGACGTGTCGGGCGGCTCGGATCCCGTTTTCTGTTAACCTTTTCCAGTATCTTCACAATGCTACCGGCGATCAGTGAGGGTTTAAAAATTTTGCCGCTCGAGGCAAAACCGCCACCTATCAGATTGTGACTCACCCTCCGAAGCCCGGCCGAGGGCCGGAGTGGAAGAATATGTTTTATTGGCGAACCACCAATGATGGCTCGCCGTTGAGCAACCACCTAAAAGTGTTGCTTCGGTCTCCGGGCCTTCGAACGCTTCACGATTCTCTACCGAGGCTTAACCTCTTGGAGGATCGATGCAAAGACTATTTCCTCCAACCGCACAACTGCGAAGCGGAGGAACTGACATGGGTCCCTGACGTGCTTTTGCTGAATAACCCTCTTTTGCTTATGTACTCAGGGCTTGATTCCGCCTGAGACCGAGGAGGAGCGAAGTATGTCCTGGTCGAAGCATGTCTCGCTCGTATGCCCCCTTTTGCCCTTCGACTTTTAACTGATCCTTATCCTTTGCTTTTTTAGGTATCGCTCAGTCTGAAGTAAGGGCTCAACTCCTCAAGTGGAGCAAAGAGATGACGAACCTTAATCGATTAATGGCTCAACGGGCGAGGAGGGAGAGCTCGAACGTTCGCCGCGACGCTGCTAAGGAGGAAACGGTCCGACCGGTCCCTTAAGGAGGCGGGATTCGAGCAACAGGAGTCCGCTCGTCCGCCGAGCAGGCTTCCCCTTCGACTCAGCCCCGACCTCCTCCATCAGGGTCGACTCGACCTCGTCCTTCCCAGGGAGGCTCGGGGACTCCTCTTCAGGCCACTCCTGTAAGCATGATCGTTCCTGGTGCTACGGCCGCCAGACCAGTTTCGGGATCCACACCGAGGCAAAGGGCTTCGGGGATCACGATTCGGTCTGAGCTGATGGTTCCTGAAACGGTCCGGGTCTTATCCTCGGATGGCGAGGAAGAAGAAGAGGTAATCTCGTCGTATTCTATTGCCAATACTTGCTTTTGTGATGATTTCTGATGCTAACGACTCATTTTCAGGCTCTCAGCACGCGACGCAGCGAGAAGAGACCGCTCGAGGGGGGCGAGACGTCGGCTGCCAAGAGGACGGATGTCGGGGCCTCGACTTTTCTGACAGGTAGCTTTCTTCATCGTAGCTTCTTGCCTGTTGGGGTTGGGCTTTTCTAACTGTTATCTTTCGACTGTGCAGCCGATCATCTTGCTTCGGTGGCCATGCCTCGCGTTCCCAACAATTCGAAGGCGACCGAGGCATTATACGAGCTGGCTCGCAATATGCCTCGTTCCAAAGACTGGGCTCGACAAGCTGTGACTCTTATGCTTCAGGTATTTGTCTAGATGCCTTCGTTTCTTTTCCTGTTGCCTCGATAGATGCTAATATTTTCCTTACAGGTTGCTGTGCTGGTGTGCCAAGGGGAGATGCGTGACTCGGAGCAGGCCGAGGGAGGCTCTTGGAAAGAGAAGTACCTGGCCACTGAGTCGAAGCTGAAGGAGGTCGCCGACTGTCACGAGCAGAATGAGAAGGCAGTTGCTGCTATGTCCGAAGCGGACGCGAAGGCTACCTCAATGGCGGCCGAGCTGGATAGGGCCAAGGCAGACGTTGATCAGTTAAGTCTCAAGCTAGTCAATGCTTCGAGCCATGCGACTCTCTGGGCGAACCGGGCCTGTTCTGCTGTCTCGACTTTCCTCGCTTCGAAGGGTTATGCCTGAGCGACCTTATCAAGGCCTCTTCTAAGCAAGACGGCATTGAGTTGGGTCTCCGGCTCGGGTGGTTGGCTCTCGTGAAGTGCAACGAGGGTCGGGCTGACTTCGAGCTGGACGAGGGGCAGTTTGAGTCTGCCTACCGTGCCGAGCTGGATATGCATAACCAGGAGGAGGCTGGTGGTGCCCTCGAAGAAGGAGAAGCTGAAGAGGATGTAGAGGCTCTCGAAGCAGCAGTAGAGGCGGAGGAGGCGGCGGCCAAGAAGGAGATGTATGAACCGCCGGTGGCCTTCGACTTCACTCAGCCAGCCGAGGACCCAACAATACAATTTTTAATACTCTATTCGCAGGCCTCCCTTTCGAGGGTGTTTGGCCTTTTGACAATGTTTGTCGAAGCCGCCCGTTTTTCCGGGTGTTTTGCTTCGACTTTATTTCTTTTAATTGGATGCATTGCGCCATCGAGCTCTTTTTATCGATGTGTAACTTATTTGCACCATTTATTCCGGTCATCCCTGTGTGGTCTCGCCCTCGAGGCGAATAACGCTCGAGAATAAAGGTTTCGCTGTCCTTAGTCTCAGAGTTATTCGGCTCTTCGCGAGGGGTGACTTTTCGATGCGATAGTTCGAGTGTTAGCAACTCGAATGGTATTTTGTCTCAATCCCACCTTGTCGAGGGGTTTTGTAACGTTGCTTGCAACCCTTGATGGGATTGCGTTTTGATAGTCCCACTTGCTTTTTGGCTATTGCTCGTGGTGCCTCGGTTCTACCATGGGTTGTGGTATACTTGCGAGGAGTGTTGATGATTTAAGGTACTTGGTCGAAGCCCATCTGTTGACGGAGCCATTCGAGGGGAGGCTTCCCACTGGCGTCCGTTTTTCCAAGTTAAAGTTTAATGAGCTACGGGAATTTATCCTTCGTAGGCGTATTCGTTCGTGTCTGAACTTTTATTCGACGCGAGCCCTAGTCGGGAACGCGTGTTGCTACTAAGGTGGGGCAACTTCTAACCCGCTCCGGGCGATTGTTATTTGCAACAACGCCTTTGACCTTAGCAGGGCAAATTATAGACTCTTGTCTTGGCTGAAATGCCTTGAGCGGCTCCCCGCATGGGCGATTGCACTCGGCTGACCTCTAAAGAGGGGCGTTAGGCGTACCATTGTACGTCTCGAGTGGCTTCCCATTTTGGGTGATTGCATCCATTTCACTTTGAAGTGAATATTGTGCGTACCCTTATACGCTTCGAGTGACTCCCCTTTTTGGGTGATTGCACTCGGCTCCATTTTCAAGGAGGAAGTTGGGTCGTTGATTTACTTCGTGCTTGATTCGTCGACGTCCTCGTCGACTTCAGGGAGGATGGGGTTGGGGGTTTTAACAGTATTAGGTACTGCATAACATCACGGCCCTCGGCCTTTCATTACTTAAAAAAGATCACATACTATGGCTTGCGGCCACAAACTTGTTCAAAAATATTACAAACTACGGCTCGCAACTACAAGCTTTGATTGGGACAACAAAGATAAAAACTTAAACTGACTGGGTTATAGCTAGGCATAGTATTTCTTGAGGTTGGAGAGGTTCCACGGCCTCTTCACCATCTCACCTCCTAAGGTACTTAGTCTGAATGTTCCTTCCTTGACCTGTTCGACCACCAGGTATGGGCCTTCCCATTTCTCTTTCAGCTTTCCTCCTCGAAGTTTCTTCCCCGTCGCCTTGGCATTTCTGAGAACCATATCTCCCACTTCTAGCTTCCTTGGGCGAACCATTCGATTGAATGCCTTGGCCATCTGTTGCTTTTGCTTTTCAGCTCTCAGAAGCGCATTTCCTCGGCACTCGGGGAGAAGGTCGAGCGCAGCTCGCAGCTCAACTTCGTTCTCCTCGGGCTCAAAGGTACTGATGCGAACAGATTTGGCTTCCCATTCAATCGGCAAGACAGCGTCCGAGCCGTACACAAGCTGGAAAGGGGTCTCTCCCGTGGCTCGCTTCGTCGTGGTGCGAAGGGCCCAAAGGATTCCTGGTAGTTCTTCGACCCACTTCCCCTTGGCTCCCTCGACCATTTGCCTGGGGGTAAGCCACCGAGGTGTAGCAAGTCTCAACACCATACTGGGCACAATATCCCTTGAAGTAGTTACTGTCAAATTGGGTCCCATTGTCGAATGTGAACATCCGAGGGACTCCAAATTTGGTGAGTATGTTTCTCCAAATAAAGTTGGTGATAACTCGGTCTGTACTCCTCTCTAATGGCTCGGCCTTGACCCACTTCGTGAAGTAGTCAACGACCACAATTATGAACTTCTTGCGGGAGAAACTCTTTGGAAATGATCCGAGAATGTCCAAGCCCCACCTTGCAAAAGGAAGAGGGGTGGAGATCGGCTTGAGCTGGGTGGGAGGCCTCTTACTGATCAGCCCGAACCGTTGGCACTTGTCGCTGTGCTTGATTAGTTCGGCCACATCAGCTTGCATGGTCGGCCAGAAGAAACCTGCCCGCAGGGCTTTCGAGGCCGACGCCAGAGCCCCTATGTGCCCCCACATTCTCCGAAGTGAATATCCTTCAGAATGTAATTTCCCTACGCTGGATCGACGCATTTGAGGAAGGGCTGTGAATACCCCTTCTTGTACAGCTCTCCGTCGATCAGCGTGAACCATTTTGCCCTCTTCTCAACTCTCTTGGCTTGCTTCGGATCACTCGGGAGCTCCCCATCCTTAAGGTAGGCTATTAATGGCCTCATCCACTCAGGGCTTCGATCTAGGACCAAGATGCGAGCCGTTGGATCAATGCTTCGAAACGGCAGCAGCTCCCACTTGACAACCCTTGGGCTATCGTTGATGGAGGAGCTGGCCAGTCGAGCCAGAGCATCTGCTTGCTGATTTTCTGATCGGGGGATTTGTTCAATTTGGAAGTGTGTGAGCTTCTTGGTGAGGCTTCGAACCTTATCCCTGTGTTGAGCCATGTGTTCCTTTGCTTCGAATTTATCGTTTATTTGGTTCACAACGACGGCTGAATAAGAAAATGCATTCACGTCTGTGGCCCTCGCCGCCAGGCACATATGAATTCCCGCGACAAGGGCTTCATATTCTGCTTCGTTGTTGGTCGCCTCGAAGCCGAAGCGAAGCGCATATTCCATTCTCTCCCCTCCGGGAAGGATGACTATCATGCCCGCTCCGCTTCCAGCCGAGTTAGATGATCCATCCACATACAGCGTCCATTGCTCCTTCATGGGCCCCTCTGGCTCGTTGAAGGCTGCCTCGACCACGAAGTCGGACCAGGCCTGCCCCGCGAGGCGGCGTCTCGGCTCGTATTCGATGCCGTGGCTTTTCAGCTCACAAGCCCATCGAGGCAGTCTTCCATTTCCATCCAAATTGTTTAATATTTACTCCACAGGATAATTGGTCTGTACAATGACTTTGTGACTTTGAAAATATGGTCGGAGGCGTCGGCTCGAGATAAGCAGCGCCAGAGCGAGCTTCTCGAGCGGAGGGTATCGCAGCTCAGCCCCTGCGAGGGCTTGACTTACGTAATACACAGGGCTTTGGACCCTCTCTCGCTCAAAAACCAGTACGGCTCCGACCGCATGTTCATTCGCTGATAAGTACAAGTATAAATCCTCCTTCACCCGCGGCATAGATCTCTTTGGGATCTTGACAAGGTACTCCTTCAATTCTTGGAATGACTTCTCCGCCTGATCGTCCCATTCAAAATTTTTCTTCTTTTTGAGGGCGGCGAAGAACGGGAGGCAACGGTCAGCCGACTTCGCGATGAAGCGTCCTAGGGCGGCTACACACCCCGTTAACCGTTGCACATCCTTAACGTTCTTGGGGGAGGGCACTTCCAGAATAGCTTTGATTTTCTCCGGGTTCGCATCGATTCCCCTTTGGTTTACGAGGAAACCAAGGCATTTCTCGGTCGTTACCCCAAATGCACATTTCTTCGGATTCAGCTTCATTCCATATTTTTTCAGTGTTTCGAATGTCTCTCTTAAATCTTTCTGGTGGTCGCCGGCTCGAATACTCTTGACGATCAAGTCGTCAACGTACGCCTCCATGTTCCTCCCAATCTGTTCCTTGAACAGTTGGTTCACCAGCCTCTGGAACGTGCCTCCGGCATTCTTCAAACCGAACGGCATCACCCGATACATATATACTCCCAAGGGTGTGATGAAAGCAGTTTTTGGTCTATCTTCCTCGTCCATCGGGACCTGATGGTACCCAGCACATACGTCCATGAAGCTCAGCAGCTCGTGCCCCGAGGTGGAGTCCACCAACCGGTCCATTCGAGGCAGCGGCTGACCGTCTTTGGGACAAGCCTTGTTCAGATTTGTGAAGTCGACGCACATCCTCCATGACCCGTTCGGCTTCTTTACCAACACTACATTAGATAGCCAAACTGGGTATGTGCATTTCGCGATGTATCGAGCTCCGAGCAGTCGGTCGACTTCCTCCTTTATCGCATTGGCTCGCTCTGTCCCGAAATGACGTTGCTTTTGATGGACTGGTTTCTTAGAGGGATCAGCGTTCAGCTTGTGAGTAATGACCGAGGGGTCGAGCCCCGGCATCTCCTCCACCGCGAACGCGAACACATCTTTAAACTCTCTCAGTTTTGATATAAGAGGGGCCTTGACCTCCGGTTCGAGGGACTTGCCCACTCGAACGGTTCGGTCGGCTCTCTCTTCTTCCAGGGCAATCTCTTCAGTCTCCTCGAATGGCTGGGTGGGCCCTTTGAGGCTGTGTCTTGCATCAATTGTTTCCAAACAAAAAGTTTCAGCTGCGGCCTTCCCTGGGCTCGCCTCTTTCTTTCTCTTCGTCGAGGGGGGTTCCTCGCTAGGGTTTACCATGGGAGGCCTGAGTCCAGCGTGATAGCATTCGCGAGCGACCTTTTGGTCCACTCGGACGATCGCGGCTCGGCCATTATCTGTGACGTACAATATCAGCAGACCCAAGGGAAAAACTAGCCCCACAATATCATTCAACAGCGGTCTTCCAATAACAATGTTATAGTCACATGGTATGTCAATAATTACAAATTCGACATTGGCTCGCCTCATGTCGGCTCCCTTGCCGATGGCTCCCGGAAGGCTGATCGTTCCCATTGGGTAGATCGTCTGCCCTCCGAAGGCCATTATCGGCTCCCGGAGCGGAGTAATGTCCTTCGCCGTATACTTCAATTTTTGGAGGCACTCGAATGTCATTATATCCACAGACGAGCCCGTATCCACCAAGGATCTTCTTACCAACTTGTTGGCCACCTGCATGTTGATCACTACCGGGTCGTCATGAGGCGTCCTCACGTTCTTAATGTCCGACTGCTGAACTATCATCTTGGGAATCACAATTTCAAGGAGTGCTATGGCGATCGAGTTGACAAAATGTCTCATGTTGGACTTGCGTCCTCGATGACTCGGCCCCCCACTTGCGAGGCCTCCTGATATGGTGTTGATCACTCCAGGGCTTCGAGCCCTAGCTCCATTTCCTGCTTGGCAGCCACCTCGGGGACCTCTCTGGTTATTGTTGTTTTGTCGGTATCGATCCCTTTGCCCTTTTAGACGTTTAAGGTATCTGTTCAGCATTCCGTTGTCCGCCAACTTGTCGAGTACCTCCTTGAGGTCTTTGCAGCTCGCTGTGCCATGGCCATTCTCCATATGATATTCACAGAATAAGTTCATGTTTCTCCGATCGTCCTGTGTCATGGGTCGGGGAGGCCTTAAAAGGTCCTGAGCGAAGTGTTGAACCGGTATGGCTTCTTGTTCTGAACGACAGGTGGTCCGAGGCGGTCTTGGGGTCTGGTCCGAGAGGTTGAGGCCTCCTTATGTCCCGACCTGTTTACCAGGGAGGCATTGATGTGAGCGGGGGCTCGCTTGTATGCCTGCTCGAGCGTTTTCGCCTCACGCTTTGCCAGGTCGTACTTGCATTTCCCCTCGGCCATCCCTTGCACCAATGTGCACACCCCCATCTCGTCGGTCAGGTTGGCAATGTGCGTGGCAGTCGAGCGGAACCTCTGGATATAGTCGTCTAGGGACTCATTATCTCCTTCTTTTACTGCTGTTAAGTGTATTGATGTTTTCTTCCTGGTTTTGCTGGTGACGAAGTGTACGGTGAACTTCTTCTTCAAACCGGACCACGAACGGATGCTTCCCGGTGGCAACTTGTCGAACCACCGCTGAGCAATTCCTGTTAGCGTGGCCGGGAACAACCGACACACTGTTGCCTCGTCTTCTGTCTTGTATCCAATGTTGTGCATGTATGATGATAAGTGATCAAAGGGGTCATCGACTCCATCGTACTCTGTCATTTTGGGCTTCTTCACCCCTGGGATCCTTTCAGCTTCTTGAATCCACCTAGCAAAAGGCGATTCGGAAGTGAAGGTCCTTCTGGTTCTGTGTGACCGATGAGAGTGATGCCTCGAACTAGCTTCGCTTTCCGAAGCAGACTCTGAGTCATCGCTCTTAGAGCCCGAGCTGATCTCACGAGTCGCGCTTCTGGAAGGTTTAGACATTCGAGGTGGAGACTTTGATGGTCTGGACGTCTTTCGAGGAGAGCGCGACCTCCTTCCGCCTCGGGATTGGCTTATGTGAGACTTGGATCGCCCCCGGGTGTGCTCCTCCTCGACCAGGATTCCTTTACCTTTGTCTCTCGCCCCACTCGCCGAGTGCTTTCTTTGTGAAGCTTGGTACACCTCCTTCTCCTCTCTCTTCCTTTTCAGGGTGTTAATGGTATCTCTCAACTCAGTGGGAAAGCTCTTGTCATAAATTGCCTTTATCTTTTGAACGGCCGCCGCCGTTCGCTGAGATGGGGTCTTTCGAGGGCCTCGCTTGTGCATGCTCTTGGTGGGGGCCGCCTCGACAATTGGAGCCTTGGTTTGGGAAGCGACCCGCTTCTCCAACTCAGCCATCCTTTCGCTCATCTGTCGCTGCAAGTCGGCCTGCACCTCGAGCCTAGCACGTGCCTCGGAAAGCTCCTTCATCAGGGCGATACCTCGAGGACGCGGCTCGCTCTCCGTTTCTTCATCGTCCGTTGGCTCGTACTCCTCCTCGAGATCCACCTGCTCCTCTATGTTCTCCTCGGAGACATGCTGTGCTCCCCCCTTGGGCGCTGACCGCTCGGCCTCGACCGCCCTCGACGAACGCTCACCGTGGTTGTCGAGGCGCGAGGGATTTGGGTCAGCGGGACCGAGGATGGGGTTGTCGCTCGCTACAGCTCCCTTGGATCGCGCGGGTCTTCCTCTCGGGGCCATCTTACGAAGTGTTTGGGTACTCTCGACCGGCTTTTTCCTTTCAAACTGTCCCCACAGACGGCGCCACTTTTTTGAGTGAGTTTTTCGAAGGACAGTTGGTCAAGGTGCCTCGCCGAATACCTGCAAAAAGGGAGCCCGGTTTTCACCAGGCGTCGCCCCTTCGACGCTCAAGTCATTAAGATGGCTCGGGAAGGGGTGGCAAATAAAGACAATAGATGCCTTTAGTGCGCAAATCTAGGGAATAATCAGAGGAATAAAAAATCTCAGAATTTATGTGTAAGAACCTGATTTTGATGGGTCATAAAGGGGGTATTAATACCAAAAGAGGGGGGTCCTAGGAATAATCCTAGGTTTCCCCACTCAATCTTGACCCTTTATTCACCTTCCATCCAAGGGCTGCCCTTAATTGGGTTTTATTACACCATATGGGCCTTTACCAAGGTACACTACCCTAAGGGCTATGGCCCAATCACAAAGTGGTACCAACAAGTGTGGACTGGTGGATATTAAACCAGGGGGAGTTTCTACACTTGGAACAACAAGCAACATGGGGAGAAAATGGTCTTTAGCAAGATTGATAGGGCATTGATTAACTTGGAATGGATGTATATGTTTCAAGATAGTCAGGCCTATTTTCATCCTGAAGGGACTTTTGACCATAGTCCATGTGTAATCAATTTGGTGAAAGTCAGGGAAAGGTTGAAGAGGAGCTTCAAGTACTTCAATATGTGGAGCTCATCCCCAAGATATACAAAAATTGTGAGAGAAGGTTGGAATTTGCCTGTATATGGGACTGCAATGTATAAGTTAATTAGGAAATCCAAAGGCTTAAAGAGACAGTTGAAAAGTTTGAATAAGGATGTGTTCTCAAACATTGAGAATGCTGCCTCTAAAGCTTATTATGAGTTAATTGAGATACAGGAGAAGCTGCATAAGGATTCTCATAATTTGGATCTCAAGGAGAAGGAATGTGCTTTGCAGCTGATAATTATAAGTTTTTCCACAAAGCTCAGTTTCAATATCTGAAGCAGAAGAGTGAAATTCATTGGCTTAGTGAAGGGGATGAGAACACAGCATATTTTCATGCTTCCATCAAGTCAAGAAGAATGGGGAATAGTGTTTACCAGATTAAAAACATGAATGGTCAAATGCAACAGGAGGAGGAAGATATACAGAAGGCTTTTCTAGATTACTATCTTAATCTGTTGGGTAAAGATACAAGTACAGATAAGGTTGATGCTGGTACAGTGAGGAATGGCCCTACTATTGATGAGAATATGGCAGAGATTCTTCTGAAGAGGGTTACAAGGGAGGAGGTTAAGAATGCTATCTTCTCAATCCCAGGGACTAAAAGTCCTGGCCCAGATGGTTATTCGAGCCAATTCTACAAGGATTCATGGGATATAGTGGGGGAAGATGTGATTGATGCTGTATTGGAGTTTTTCAACACTACAAAACTGCTAAAACAGATCAATTGCACCACTCTCACTTTAATTCCAAAGATTCAGCATCCTGACTCAGTCATTGATTTTAGACCAATTGCATGCTGTAATGTGGTCTATAAAGCTATTTCTAAGATTATTTGTGACAGACTGAGCCAAGTTTTGCCTAAGATAATCAGCAATAATCAGGGGGCCCTTGTACAAGGCAGGGATATTGTGGATAATATACTGATTTGCCAAGATTTGATTAGGAAATATAACAGGAAAGGTTGTTCCCCTAGATGTTTGATGAAAATAGATCTAAGAAAAGCCTATGATACGGTTGAGTGGAAGTTTCTTAGAGATATGATGAAGGCTCTAAGATTTCCTCAGAAATTCATTGATATGGTTATGGAATGTGTTGAATCACCTTCTTTTTCAATTGCCCTGAATGGAAATTCATTTGGTTTCTTTAAGGGTAAAAGGGGATTGAGACAAGGTGACCCCCTCTCCCCATTGCTGTTTACCATATGCATGGAGTATTTGAGTAAGATTTTGAAAAAGGTAGCTGGGAAGAGTGCTTTTGAGTTCCACCCCATGTGTCACAGATTGCAGTTGAATCATCTGTGCTTTGCAGATGATTTGCTGATGTTCTGCAAAGGAAATGCGTACTCAGTCATGCTGATGCTTAGAGGTTTTGCAACCTTCTCCAAAGCATCATGTCTTTGTTCTAATAGTTCTAAATCAGAAATCTACTTTGCAAGGGTAGGTTCTGATGTAATTACATTTACCATGTAAGTCACGTTCCCCTGTTACACCTTCTGATGTTAGTAACTTCCGGATCTCATATTTCCTATTCGTCCTTCAGGCTCTTCAAGCTTCCCTTGCCCTCCAGCGCCGGGAGAGGTCGAAAGTGAACCAAGTTCAGGTCCTTCATTATGAGAAGATGGAGTTGGAGCGCACCAACCTGGATCTGAACAACACCATCCTCGCCGGTATAGAAGCTGCCAAGGCCAAGGATAAGCAGATTGCTGACCTTACTGCTTCCAACCAGGAGCTCCTCCAGAAGCTGGCCAATGCTGAGAAGAGCACGGGAGAGATTGACCTGGCGGCACATGACGAGGAGCTGGGAATCTGGCATGGCCTGCTGACCAGAAT
>JBBYHQ010339751.1:0-13088 GCA_038382645.1 Spergularia azorica
TGCATCATACTATTGGTTTGCCTGATTTTAGCCAGGAGTTGCGTTGCTTCCAGACTGTTACTTGCTATCAGGTAAAAATTTTTGCGCAAGTTTTTATCATATGTTATAAACATTTTTTTTTTCAAAGAAAACATATGTTAGGAACTTGATTTGAATATTTGCGCATTTTTTTTTCTTTCAATATTGCAGTTCTAATAATTTTATTTTTGTTTTGTTTCTAATGATATGCGAACGTGCATGTAATGTTTTTGTATAGAGTTTAACCATTGTTTGGACTATGAGCATGCATGTATTATTTATTTTATTTCATCAATAATTTATTGATGATTTACTAGTATGTATTATTTTTATTATTTAGGCCTGAAAAATACTTAGCATCAATTGAATTTTGTGTTTCTGTAATAAAAGAAAAGAACAATATTTATTTGGTTTATTTATTGAGATTTTCTCGTCGAGTTTACAATAATGTAGGTCATCTTTCTTTTTTTCCATTCATATTATAAGGTTACGCTACATATTTTCTTGTTTTGTAAGACCGTCTCACTGACATTCCACATGCCTCCTGTGTCTCATTTAACTACGATCTTAGTGTAGGTATTTGCTTTGTGAAGTCAAAATTCTTGTTTGTATTGATAATAACTTCAAATAACTACTGCAGGCAGTGATAAACAATCTTGAGAATGCACATGAGGAGATAGATAGGGCAATATCCACAGCATTGAAGGAGAGTAAGCCAGTATATATCAGCGTAAGCTGCAATTTGTCTGGGATCCCTCACCCTACCTTCAGCAGCGAGCCTGTTCCCTTTTCTCTGGCTCCTAAGTATGTGACTTCACCTCTATATTTTCTTTGCGCTTGTTGATCATACTATAGATATGTGCATGTGTGACTGATCATCACTGTATTTTGTGTTGCAGATTGAGTAAAAAGGTGGGTCTGGAGGCTGCAGTAGAAGCAGCAGCTGAGTTTTTGAACAAGTCAGTCAAGCCAGTCCTTGTGGGAGGGCTGAAACTGCGTGTCTCAAAGGCAGCTGATGCCTTGGTTGAGCTGTCAGATGCTTCTGGTTACGCGTTAGCAGTGATGCCCTCAGCCAAAGGGCAAGTCCCTGAGCATCATCCCCAATTTATTGGGACTTACTGGGGGGCAATCAGCACTGCTTTTTGTGCTGAGATTGTTGAATCAGCTGATGCATACCTGTTTGCAGGGCCAGTGTTCAATGACTTTAGCTCAGTTGGATACTCAACACTCCTGAAGAAGGAGAAGACCATTCTTGTTGAACCTGATAGGGTGGTGATTGGCAATGGGCCTACTTTCGGCTGTGTTCTGATGAAGGACTTCTTGAGTGCCTTGGCTAAGAAAATCGAGAAAAACACAAATTCCTATGACAACTACAAGAGGATCTTTGTCCCCAACGGCTTCCCTCTCAAGTCGGCACCTAAAGAGCCTCTAAGGGTCAATGTCCTGTTCCAGCATGTCCAGAAGATGTTGTCTGCTGACACTGCTGTCATTGCTGAGACCGGGGACTCGTGGTTCAACTGTCAGAAACTCAAGTTACCTGAAGGCTGCGGGTGAGCTTATCTAGCAGTTGCTTTCTCTGACTGCCTCAGATGTTCTGGTTTCGGAATATTTAACAATTAGTTCTGTTTTTCAGGTACGAGTTCCAGATGCAATATGGATCAATCGGGTGGTCAGTTGGTGCGACTCTTGGTTACGCACAGGCTATTCCTGAGAAGCGTGTTCTGGCTTTTATTGGTGATGGCAGTTTCCAGGTAATAATATGAACCTACCTTTGGTCAATTTAGCTCTTATATATATGAAGGCAGGTTTTTCTTGTCTCCTGCAAATTTGCTGTACTACAGAATTTCCTGACTTTTCGAGTTAATGGCTACAGGTGACAGCACAAGATGTCTCAACCATGCTGAGGCAGGGCCAGAAGACTATCATCTTCTTGATCAACAATGGCGGATACACAATTGAGGTTGAGATTCATGATGGTCCTTATAATGTGATCAAGAACTGGAACTACACGGGTCTTGTCGATGCAATGCACAACGGCGATGGCAAATGTTGGACTGCTAAGGTGACATGTGAGGAAGAGCTTGTAAGTGCCATTGAAACCGCGACTGGAACTAAGCAGGACTCCCTTTGCTTTATCGAAGTGATCCTGCACAAGGACGACACCAGCAAAGAGTTGCTTGAATGGGGCTCCAGGGTTGCTGCAGCCAACGGCCGTCCTCCAAAACCCGAATAGGTCTCTGCTCAACGTACATGAATTACAAGAGGGCTTTGATTGTGAACATCTGAGTTTAGTTTCCGGCTTTAGTTTTAATTAAGGGGTTTATCCCCAAGCTTCTGAGCAACATTTTTTACTGCTTTCATTTTGTTTAAGTTGAACTAAGTATACAGTACAGAAGTGTCTTTAATTTGATATAGAAGCGTTACTTAAAAGTTTTAATCAGTGCCGCCTCACTGTATTATTTCAGGTGCTATCTTAAGTTTTAATTATCAAGGTTCGTTCTGTTACAGACCAAAAGCAACCTTCATGCCACTCGAACAGAAGGCGCAACGGGGGCAGAAAGAATCAAAACTGACTCTTTAAGGCAATGTCTGAAAACCTACAAACTGTTGCCTGAAACTTTCGACTTTTGGGATTTCGTATATCAGTAACAGGAGTCTGATATGGTGTAGGAAAGATAAAGGACTCGAAACCTAAAATTAGGAGAGTCCGTGAAATGAAAATTAAGAGAATCGTAGACAAGATAATATTAGAGAGGAACGAATATTAGATTGTGAAAACGTTAAGAGAGTCCATGAATGAAAAAGTCGAGTTTTGTAATCGGTTTTAACTTTTAAAAGAGACGTTTAGTTAGATGTGATTAGGATGGTATAGTTTGAGTTTTTACTATGTTGATCTGTCATTACTAATTGATAATCGATCGAGTTTAGTTCAATTCTTGACTGATTCAAGATATGTATGTAGTAGGTTTAATGAACTTTTATTGACAATAATGTAGTGAAACATATGTAGTCGTGTTTTGGTCATGTTGTTCTTGACGAAATCAGCTCCATAGCCCAAAGGTGACTAATTAAGTCATAGTCACTAGTTCACGCTCTTATGAATTCAGAATGGACCAATTCCTACTTGGTAATCATGAACTTGTTAACATTCAGAAATATAACGTTTGCTCAAGTAAGCTACAAGAAAACTTTGCTTGAGTTTAATACAATTGAAGAAGAAAACACTCCTGGTAGTACTACAGCAGTGACAAACAGCTCTTGTATCTGTCAATGCCCGTGAGTCGACGTGCGAGGAGGCCAGGAGTCTGACAACCATAGTGATACACTGGTAATGAAGAAGAGATTCCTAAATCAGACAATTACAAGACTTTCATGCAGTAGGTTAACAATATAGCATTGTGTGCCCAAATATGATGACTCCGATTTCAGGCCAAATATGCATAAACTCTTCCAGTTGCTGTTATAATAATATTTCTAATCCTAATATATTTCCGACAACATTTCATATGTCTCCTTGCAAATCAATCTATTTAGGTCCATGTATATTTGAAGCCTGAATCCATGTCGGAATAGGATAATTAAGGGTAGGATATAGATCCGAATCCTCTAGAGTTATTTCTCCTGAAGTTCTCCGGAGTTTACTTATCCAGAGGGTAATATGTGTATAAATCAAGCCGAATCCAAAACTAATTCGAAGAGGCCAAACATGAGTATATATACAAAGGTCGTCCTGCACTTTCAATCATTCATCCCATAGGAAAATCTCAATTGTACGAAAGAAGACATGTCGAAAGTTGCTGTCGTAGCTTTTACGCTTGTGCTCTTATGTGTTTCCTACGCTCATGCTTCCAATGAGTCGTACAACGATGATCAGATACAAAAAGTGTATGACGCGCTCTCTGATGCTATTGATTTGGCTGAGAAAGCCTCTCACGACATAATCCACCTTTCCAAGCAGCCCAAGTTTCGGTCTAATGAGATTGAATCTCTCCGGACTTGTGCTAGTCTAGTCGATCAATCCAGAGAGGAATTGTTTCAGGCCATAGACGAGTCCAATCGTCTGTTTAGAGGTGACGGCAAAGATCAGACCAGAAAAGATGAGATCGGGTTAGCTGCGAGTACCGCGTCTACTATCTACAGGACATGTGAGACTAATCTCCGGGACGTGAAGGCGCGACAAGTTGTGATACAAAGGGTTGATCAAGTGATGATGCCTTTTGTTCACTCTGCTCTCACTGCAATGAACGTAGTTAGCAATCTTCGTATCTGATCGATATTAGCTAGCTAGTTTAGTGTTTATTTAGATATAACGCATGTTTTATTTACAAGACAGAATAAAACCGTAGCTTGGCTATGCTACGTGCGAGTTATTTTGGATTTTTAATTACTATTTTGAGACTATACCAAATTTGTTGATTTTTATTATATGGAGCAAAGTTTAATTCTTGTTTTTATTAGATAATGATGTTTACAAATTTAGAAATACTCGTGAAACTAAAACATCAATAGCCCTTTCCTTTTTGTTCGCACCTCACTTTTACACACGATTTTATACCTAGCGTCCAAACTTAGTGTCACATGGAAATCACATAAAATCGAAAGAGGTTGAGTTACTCTCATGATGCTCCTTTTGAATTTCTCGTCTTGTGATTGTAAGTACATGTTAGAACAAGTTTATGAATAACAGCTCTACAAACATCACAAGAAACATCAAATGGGCATCTTCTAGCAAACATCAGCAAAAAGTCTACTTAGCTACCTCTCTACCAGCCTACAGTAGAGGGGGTTAATCAGTACAAAGTATTAGGTGAAAGAATGTGTGAAATTTCAAAAATTTGCTTACAGCAAGTGAAATTCCAGCATCTATCTTCTACCAAAACTCACCACAAGAGCAACTACCACTCTTGAAATGATGGAATCTACTAGCATCGCGCACTATAATCTCTCTGTCTTTAATCTTAGCAATGTACTTGATGGCAGCGTGACAATCACTACAAATACGTAAATTCTTCATCACCCTTATGGGGAAACCAGGTGGAGTAATCATTAGAGCAAATGCAACTGCCAATCTCTCACTATGTTGGGCTAAACTGTGTTCCTTCTGGTCGATATCCATTTCCTGCAAGACGAGTGCAGTATCAGGGACGTAGCCACATTTCTTAATGTCCGACATTAGTTCTTGTACGTATTGGTGGATCTCTTGCCATCTAGGATGTGTCTTGGCCCCCATAGTGAAATGATGAACTTGGTTCTTGAACTCAAACCAACTAACCCCGGGTTCTTTCTTCGCTCCCATGTCTTTTATTGCTTTTCTCATTGTAGAGACTTGTTCCCAGTTCTTAGCAGAGGCCTGGATGTTTGCAAGCAGAACACAGGAGGCGGCATCCAAAGAACCAAACTTGATGACCTCTTCTGCTATACGGTTTGCCATCTCAGCATCGTTATGCTTTTTACAAGCAGATAACAGAACTTTCCATATGACAGGATCTGCCTTCACTGGCATAGATCTTATCATATCTTCTGCTTTCGACAGGCAACCTGCACGCCCAAGTAGATCAACAGCACATGTATAGTGTTCTACACTCGGCTTTAATCCATACTTTCTTACCATCAAGTCAAGATATTCAAGCCCTTTATCCTTGAGTCCACAATGACTACAAGCATACAGTAAGCTCAAGAAAGTGACCTCATTCGCCTGTAATCCCTCACGTTCAATTTGGTTAAACAACTCGATTACTTGCTCTCCTTTGCCATGGAACCCGTAGGCAGCAATCATAGAGGTCCAGAGAACAATATCTTCTTCTCTACGTCTCCTAAAAGCTTTGACAGAGTCATCCAAGCAGCCACACTTAGAGTACATGCTAATCAGTGAACTAACCACACCCTCTACCAAACTAGCCCCATGTTTGATCACCTCAGCATGTATCTGCTGGCCCTGTCCCAGGGTCGCCAATTCAGAACACGAGCTAAGGACGCTAACAAAGGTGATACTACCAGGCTGAAGCCCTGCCCTTTTCATCCAATGATACTGCTCTAACGCACCCTCGGGACACCCATTTTGAGCCCTCCCAGCAATAAGAGTATTGCACGACACGACATTTTGGTCCGGCAACCCTCTAATAACCCTCTCCCCTTCCTCCAAACTCTTACACCTCATATACATATTAGCCAATGCACTCCCTACTAACATCCTCATCTCATGCCCACTCTTAACAACATACCCATGAACCTGTCTCCCACACACCAAAGCTCTCAATCCGGCACACCCTCGAAGCACGCTCCCCAACGCAAACTCGTCCGGAGAAACACCCTCCCTGTGCATCTCAGCAAACAACCCCAAACCCACTTCATTCTCCTCAAAATGCATCATCCCAGTAACCATAGCATTCCAAGTAGCAACATTTCGTTCAGGCATTTCATCAAACACCTTGCGGGCACGCTCCAAATCGCCTTTTCCGACATACCCATTGATCAAAATGTTGCAAGACATAATATTTTTCTTAGGCATCACATTATACAAAGCTAACATAGTCTCCAAATCCCCCAATTTCCCATACATATTCATCAAATGATTGCTCACAAACTTGTCTAAGAAGCAACCAGAAGTTATGGTCAAAGCATGAAGCTGGTTGCCCAGAAATATTGACTTTCTGGTAATGCAACCTTGAATTAGGTGCGAAAACAAATTCGGGTCGGTCCATATTTCCGATTTGAACCTCTCAAATGCTTGCTTAACATACCCTTTAGCACAAAGATGGGTAAATTCGCTGTTTTTATGAGTTAGAGGGTTAAAATTCAAGGGTTTTGTGGAAAAATTAGAGATGTTTTTAAATGTTTTTTGCTGATAATTTGAGTGAGATTTTGCGCGTATGTTTGGTGGAAGATGCCCATTCATCTAAGATCATTGTTGACATATGCATCAATGCATGTCTTTCTTATACGTATACGCAATAGTGGTCGTAAACTCGGAAGTCGTAACTCGTAAGTTTTATAATTGCGATGGATGTTAAAAGGAAAAAATGCAAATGAGACGATATTATATACTAGTATGAGAGTGATGTTTTACAGTCTAACTAAATACACCCGACTACATAAAAAGGTCGAACATTTTCAACAAACGAGTTAACGAACAAAAGGGTGTACAAAAATATGGTCAATCTACCCGTGGTAACAATTTACAAGTTCCTTAATACCATATAATTACAGCTTGGTTAGAGTCAACAGCAAGTTTCAATCAGATATTTCCCCCTCTTCCAAATTTTCATAAGAGTCATAAGACTCATAACCCAGCCTGTATTCTGCCTTGATGTATAGGCCTAAATGCTCCAGTGGGCTTTTCATCCTGCTGTCGCGAAAAGCCAGCATTGGACGACCCATAAGAGCTTCAAGATCTCTCATTGAACCCAAATTGTCATCAAGGTCAATTGTTCTTTCCATCTGCATTGGACAGTAAATTCAGGATTAGTATCAAGTGATTAACATTCCTCTTTAATTTACTAGAGAATAATGATTCTGAAGGAGATGGTAAAAGCGAAAAGAAGTTACCTTTTCGAGGGCAGCACGAGCAGCCTCCCTCTCCTGTTGCCTCTGCTTCTTTAGTTTGTTCCCGGCCTGCATTCGAGCAGCAGCAGCAGCTGCTTTAGGAGCTTTAGCAGCAGCCTCAGTCCTGGCAGTCAACTGAACTTCATCCTGCTTCGGCCTCAGTCTCGTTTTCTCCTCCTGTGAAGTGACAACTTCAGTTTTATTACCCTGAAAAAGAGTCTTGGTTTCTGCTCTTTTAATGGTGTCTGCAAAACGAGCTAGCATTTTCTCAGCTCGCGCCTTTGATGGAGAACAGTCAGGTTTTACAGGTGCTTGACATTCTTGCTGTTTCGATACTGCTGTTTCCACTGATTTGGTTTTGATACTGGTGTTTCCACAGCTTGAATTCTGGTTGATGATGCTCTCTTTTGCGAGTTTTGCCTTCACAAGCATCCAAATGATGTCGAAAAGTCGACTGAGCTTCATAGCATACTTGTGAACCCAATGGCTAGCAGGATGATACAGCATTGCATTTGAGAATACTAGCTTCACATCAGCTTCAAACTCCTCTACATCAGTGTACTTGTTCAGCTGCAATTTTCTCTTGATGGTCCCGAGATCCATAGGCCGTTTAATTACACGAAAATAGTAGCCATTCACTGAAGCATCCGAATTTACAGGACTCAGGAAAGGGCAGGCACAGCTATGGTCCATAAGTGTAGCCAGAACTCCCTGGCAATGCTCCATCTTTAACCTCTTCTCTTTCTGACATTCTGTAGTTTCTTCACATTTACGCTTAGTCCCCAACACAGTTTTTACCTTCTTAGGGCCAGCAGGATCTCCCTTCTTGTCACTACTCAATGCTGACTTCTTCAAGCAGTTCACTTCACGCTTCCCTTCAATTGCACGCTTCTTAAGAAGCCCTTTCGTCTTGTTTGTGGCGGGTTTTCCAACGTCTTTAGTTCTTACTCGGTTTAACATCTCCATTGATTCTGTCTGAAACAATCAATGAATTTTCGGGTTAGCGGGACGTAATTGATTATAATCAGAATTTTTTTACCCTTCCTCACATCATAGTAAGAATTTAGGCTATACAACAACAACAACAACAACAACAACAACAACAACAAAGCCTTATTCCCAAAATGATTTTGGGGTCGGCTAACATACATGAATCGTCATTTAGTAACCTTAGGCTATGAAACACTATAATTACTCAGTAATTAAGAAATTTACCAAATCATACAACTAATTCACATTGTCCTGTTACTAAACCCTAGAAATTGATCCCGAAATAACAAGTACCAATCTACTCAGTAAAACCCTAAATTGAACCCAACATCGAAATTACTCTCATTAATTACGAAATTTACGAATCAAACAACTAAATCACATTGTTCTGGTACTAAACCCTAGAAAATTAAATCCAAAATTCCAAGTAACAATCTACTCAGTAAAAATAAAACTAACCCCAATTGGAGAAAATTGAACTTAACAGAATAGAACAGTAAGCCGATATCGAACTTTTCCGTATGAATTACGAGCAAAAAATCGAAGAAATCTACTCAATTTCGATAATCAAAAAGCCGAAAAACATCAAAGTAAAACCTAATTTCAACAAACACAGAGAATTACAGGCCAATCCCAACAATATCAATGAATTATCAAATCTTCTAAAACAAGCAATTCCTCATAATACGAATTATGAACTTAAACAAACATCGGAAACGAAATTAAAAAGGGGAAATTAAGCAGAAAAACGGTAAAAGGATTATTACCTGTATGAGAATTATGATCTCCAAACAAATTTTGTGATTTGATTTGTGGGTGTTTTTGGTGGTTTATGTACTGATTAGGGTTTGGAAATATAAATTGATCTGTTGTTTTTATTAGGGTTCGGAAATACAAATTGATCAGTGAATTAGTAGCGTCAAAATTATGCAGGAGTTGTTAAGAAGCTTGTTATATACTCTTCTTATGTTTTACGCGGAGAAAAATACCCAACGATATAATTTCCCGCCAAATTTTGAATTTGACTCGTGTTTTAATTTGTTTCCTAATTCTTACCTCTAGTATAGCAGTCCACTATTATGAAATAGATGAGTGGCTGTGGGCTGTGAACAGCTGTCTTTTTTTTTTTTTTGGCAACATGGCTCGACTCGAATGAATCTGGTCGAGTCGAAGTTAGATTATTTGTCGTCGCAGTTTCGACTCGAGTTGAAATGAATTAGCCTATTGGCCAGCTTTATTTGTAAAAATCTAAAGACTCCTCTTGATTCAAAACAAATGGGACGGCTTTAGCTGTTAAGATTTCATGATCAACGTAGAACAAACCAATTTTAGTTTTCAAAAATCTCCAATTCCTTTTTAGGATACGAGAAATGAATATTTTCAAATGTACACTAACGAACAGAATTCAGTGTTTCCAAATTGAATGTGAGAATTATTCGGCCTTCATCCGAGACATAACTTAACAAACAACCAATGACGACACAATGAATTAGAGCGGAAATTTTTTCTCAAGTGAGTAAAAGATAATACTCCGTATCAACTATGAGGAGCTCCACACAGCCTCTCTCTAAGTTCATGTCTACGTAAACCATCCACCAAATCGGTGTTTATGCATGCCCATATAGTGCTACCCATGTCTTTCGAGACCTCGTATATACTACGGTGTCTCCCTAGTGCACCCATAAACCTCGTTGAGTGTCTCCTATCGAATACAAGTATCTACGAGTAAACTGATCCGCTTCTATTTCAATTTTCCTGATCTTTTAGGTGTCGTCGACATAAGAGATGTCGATTTATGTGTCTCGGTGCAACAAGAAGCAACTCACACACATTCCCATACAACAATAACGAGAAGTACTACAAGTATCCTACTAACCAAGACATACTTACATATCTATCCTACTTAGACAAAGAATGCACTACATTCCTAATCCAATTTGAAGAACATTATTTCACTGGGAGACCGAAACTTGGGATACTTATCAATTACGCGTGTTTGGCCACAAGACTTGCGGCAAAACATGATCGACAGCCAGACTAAATCACAATCTTATTGCGTTCATAACACAGTACTCCATCAGGAGCAAGAACTTTTGAGTTACTTGGTAGTGTTGTCGACTTGTCGTCGTTTTATGGAATACTGTTTAGTCGTCTGGTGATAGTTCATAGTGAAAAGATCATAATAACAATGGTGAACGGGAGTAGTAGTATCTCAATATTGGATTAATTACAACTTTACATAATCTAAATTACAGTATTTTACAATGGTGATTTCCAATAGGAAGCCTGTATAACTCAGTATTATGAACCAATAAAGTAGAAAAAATATGACAGTGTGATGTGCTACCTATACTGCTACAGGAGTAGCTACTCTGGCAGGTACACGGTTCTCGGGAGGAATCTCAACAAACTCCGACAGAAGAGCCCTGAACTCGTCTCCGCCTATGGTTTCCTTCTCCAGCAGAACCTCGACAATTTTGTCAATGGCCTCCCGGTTGTTCCTTATGTGGGTAAGCGCAATCTCATAAGCTTCATCAGACAGTCTTTTTATAGCAGCATCAATGTCCTCAGCAAGCTTCTCTGACATGGAATTTCTTGCCATCATTCTCATGATCACATCTTGACTTTGTGATGAATCCATGAGAGACCACGGGCCGATATCAGACATTCCAAATGTGACAACCATCTGTGAAGAAATTAAATAGTAAATTTTCGGATAAGGCACCACCTTTTAAAGAAAGCTGAAAAGAGAGGGGTATAATAAAGCAGCTTTGAGCTAGCTCAAAACTGAAAACACAAATTTGTGTAGCTCACCTGTTTCGCCAAACCAGTAATTTGCTGCAAATCGCCAGCTGCTCCTGTAGTGACTTCAGGTTCCCCAAATATCACTTCTTCAGCAGCTCTACCACCTAAACCACCAACAATTCTAGCAAACAGTTGCTGCCTCGAGATGAGGGTTGGATCATCAGATGGAATGAACCAGGTCAGTCCTCGAGCCTGACCACGTGGGACCAAGGTTACCTTCTGAACAGCATCATGCCCAGGTGTCAAAGTCCTGCAAAAGCACAAGATCAATGAAGTTCTTTCACATTTTGAGCTCTGAGAGAATTCGAAAAGCTCAATTTTGACAATTGAACTGGCAAAAAAGGACTTCATGTCCCCAGGATAGAAGAATAATGTGGTCAACAAAAATTCAACATGTACAAAAATTCATCTTTCAAAAGAAAAAAAAGACAACGATAAAAACAAAAAAGGCCTTTGATTTGGATTTATATTTCCCTGTACTTAGCTTTGAACCTGTAATCCTTTTGAAAAGCCATCTGAAATTAGGGATTTGATAGTAAACCAAAGCACCCAGGTGAAAGTAGTCGTCCAGAGATTACTTCATGAAAAAGGAAATTTATCTATCACAAAACAGATATAAGATGCAAAGTGACTTGTATACCCAACATTTATCTATTGAACAACCGGAGACCAGAAAAGACGCTGCAATGGCCAAGAATGGTTTTCAGTCAAAACAAGGCAGTCAGTGATATGGTGAATTGTAAATGTGGAAGTACCACATTGTTTCCACTTACCCACAGATGGCATGTCCCACTTCGTGATAGGCCACAAGGCTTTTACTTTTACCATCTGTCATAACTGTTCCCTCCATTCCAGCTACAATTCTGTCGATTGAATCATCTATTTCCTTGGATGAAATCCCAGTCTTTCCCCGGCGACCAGCCAAAATTGCAGCTTCATTTAAGAGGTTTGCTAAGTCAGCTCCACTAAAACCAGGTGTCCTCATCGCTATCACATCGAAGGAGACATCAGCGTCGAACTTCTTGTTGCTTCCATGAACCTTTAAGATCTCTGTTCTTCCTCTTATGTCAGGAACATCTACACTCACCTGGAGGAAAGAAGAAAAGATTTAAAAGTACAGTATATAACAATCACCTTCTTCACACACTTACGAGGGTGATGGGGTTTTTAAAAGCAACTTTTGAACTTCAATGTCTCATGTACCCAATCACACTTGAAGGTAGCACACTGTGGGCAGAATAGGGTCACCGCCTGGTAGGAATATGGGTCCCTAATCCTGCGCTAACCTTACCAAAACATGCCAGAATTAAGATTGGGAAAGCGTGGTTTAACCTCCCCACACCATACTGATTCAGGCTGTATTAGAGTTGGTCAGTATAGAGTAAGGGTTTGCCACCAGTATTTAATATCTCTTCATTTTTGCTGACATGTTACGATTAGGGTCAGGGTTAAGGCTAGGGTTAGGACTTGGGGGTAAGGCAGCAGACCATCCCGGGTCAGGGACAGAATAGTACTAGGATCGACTCAGGATGTACCGGGGTGACCCAGACCATCAGCCACCCACCTCTAATACTCAAATTGGAGTAAAAGTCAATGCATAACAAAAATAATATGAACTATACCTGCCGGTCAAAACGTCCTGGCCTCAACAGAGCTGAATCAAGAATATCCGCTCTGTTAGTTGCAGCAATTACAATTACACCAGTGTTACCCTCAAACCCATCCATCTCCGT
>JBBYHQ010339802.1:0-13082 GCA_038382645.1 Spergularia azorica
CCTGAGGAAGCCTTCCAACAAAAATCTTTCTGTTAATTCCCCCTCCTCTAACTGGATCCCCTGACAGTTGAGCATTTGACAGTTTTAGACAGGATTCGGCAGTTTTTTCTCGAAGGAAGACTAAAAAATGAAAGAAAGGAACTTACTTCCATAATAAGAACTTGGATGGTCATACATGGTAGGAGTACCTAATGCTGCATATCTCGTAGTAGCACTAATGTACGCACTGTATGCACCATAACCACCATGGGACGACGGTCTACTATGAGGGCGAAAATCATCTTCCTGTTAAGTAATATGCAACAAATGAACAAATTAAATCATATTTAATTATTTGGAAGAGATGACAATCTTGTATAACATCTAACAAAGGCTAGAAAGTGTGAAATACGAGCTAAACAAACGTGGCTTTAGTACAAAGAAAATTCAAGTCAAAAGGCAAGAAATGCATTGAATTACCTTAGGTGTAGCTCGATCAACTACTACGGTGGAACCTCCCAGTTCATGAGTATCTTTCATCAAGTTATCCACAGAATCTGCATCACAGGCAGCATATTATTGAGCACTCATAAAATCAAGGACATAATGTTGGTGAATTGATCCACACAAAATGAAAGTTCCTGTACCCACTGATACACTTCTAACATAACTTGAATACAAAGACCTACGCCAATGTATCATATAATCAGGAGCAAACGTAATCCGATAAAAAATAAGTTAGTTTTTTTAAGGTCCTATTATGGAGCAAATAAAGCGAAGAGAGTTGGATGCATAAACACACACTAGACACACTACATCTCTTTGTACATATGCGATCGATGATCATATTTAAGGTCCTATTATGGAGCAAATAAACTGAAAGAGAGTTGGATGCATAAACACACACCACATCTCTTTGTACATACACGATTGATGATCATATTGTTCTCAAGCAGAGATCTAGTTTACATAGGACAGAATTCTGGAGCTCACTGCACAGAGGGTAAGAAAAGTACAGCTAGTAATAGCCCCCTCACTGTAGATTTATCAACAGAAGGTTCTAAAAGAGAATCCTTTACACAAACCTACCAAACAAGATACAAATGCCCAAACATAACTCTCTTTTAGGCCTTGTATCATAATCGTGAAGTTCAACACCAGATCCATTAAATTCTTCTTATCATCCTACCACTAAGAGCCTACGACCATGTTTGTGGAAACAACTTGTACAACATGCAAACAAAGGAAAGAGGGGGAAGGGGGGTGTTAAAAGATAGCAAAAAATAAACTTACCTGAACTCGCAAATGTGATAAATCCAATTCCACGGTGACCTTTTGTGGTAGGATCCTGCAAATAGAGAGCTAGTTCAATCCCATGTTTATATGAAGATATAATGAGTGTGTGTGCAAACGCGTACGCGCGAATTTATATGACATATAGAGTATAAGAACTTACCTTAGGCATGTAAAGATCATTGATCTCTCCATATTTCTCGAAATGACTGTTCAAAGAAGGGATCCACTTAGAAATTAGGACTCAATTAAGAAAAGATCATTACACAAGTCATCTATCACAGATGACAAAATTTCAAAATCCAGAGCTATTCACAAAAACTAAAAACAATACCTCCGAAAAGTAGCTTCAGTAACAGAGGGGGCGATCCTAGCAACAAAAATCCGGGTTATCTTTTTCGAAGACGACCTCATCATTTCTTCCTGCAAAATGTTTGACATTAAGAAATAAACGAAGTCCAAACAGGTAATGTTTTGATGTTTTGATATACAGTACCTTCGGTGTTGCCACTTTAACTTCCAGCGCTCTTCCACCAAGAATGTGCTCACTAGATAAAGCTTTCTGAAATGCAGACAGGAAGTTGAGTTTATACAACGCCTCGTCAAATAACAACATGACAAATAACGCACGCAAACATCATTGGAACACAATACGAGAGAAGGGGCTCAATAGAACAACCAAACGGTGAAACCAACCCCTCAAACTCATCTAGGACATTTCTAGAGTGACCATCTTAATGGTTTAAAACAATTTAGTCAGTTTAAAAAACGTGACAAATTTGCCCCAAAATTCGACAAAACCGAAGGCTAATCCACCGTTTTAGCCAAAAATAAGTGAGTAACTAAAATGGCTCATATTTCTCTAGGACGCCTTGTGAGTCATATTATACGTATTGGCAAAGTATAAGAGCGAAAATCCCATGATAAGTGTCCTAAATCGACAAATAACGCACGCTAAAATAATTGAAAGATAATATGATAACTTGCTCAATAGAACAAGCAAACGTTGAAACTCACCGCTCAAATTTATCAAGGCCACTGCTAAAGTATGGTTTAAAACCATTTAGTGAGTTTGAATGACGTGACAATAATGCCCCAAAATTTGACAAAACCGAAAACGGTAAATCCACTGGTTTTGGCAAAAATTGGTTGGTAACAAAAATGGCTCAATTTTATATAGGAGGCCTTGTAAGTCATATTATTTGTATTGGCAAAGTATTAGAACTAAAAACCCATGATAACTACCCCAAATCGACAAATAACACTCGCAAACATCATTGAAAGACAATTGGACAACTCGCTCAATAGAACAAGCAAACGGTGAAACTAACGCTTCACATTCATTTAGGACATTCCTAGAGTGTCCATAATAATGGTTTAAAACCATTTAGTGAGTTTGAATGACGTGACAAAAATGCCCAAATTTCGACAAACCGAAGGCTATAATCCACAATTTTTGCAAAAAAAAATGGTCAATAACAAAAACGGCTCAAATTTCTTTAGGAGGGTTTGTGAGTCATATTATTTGTATTGGCAAAGTAGTAGAACTAAAACCCATGCTAAATGCCCCAACTCGACAAATAACGTACGCAAACATCATTGGAACACAATACGAGATGGGGCTCAATAGAACAAGCAAACAGTGAAACTCACCCCTCAAATTCATCTAGGACACTCCTAAAGTGTCCATCTTAATGGTTTAAAATTATTTAGTTAGTTTGAAAAATGTGACAAAAATGCTCGAAATTCGACAAAACCGAAGGCGCTATTATCCACTGTTAATGCCAATGATAAGTGAGTAACAAAAATGGCTCAAATTTCTCGAGAAGGCCTTGTGAGTCATATTATTTGTATTGGCAAAGTATGAGAGCTTAAAACCCATGATAAGTGCCCTAAATCGACAAATAACGCACGCAAACATCATTGGAACAGAATACGAGAACTGAGAAGGGGCTCAATAGAACAACCAAACGGTGAAAGTAACCCTTCAAACTCATCTAGGACATTTCTAGAGTGTCCATCTTAATGGTTTAAAACAATTTAGTCAGTTTGAAAAACGTGACAAAAATGCCCCAAAATTCGACAAAACCGAAGGCTATAATCCATTGTTTTTGCCGAAAATTAGCAAGTAACAAGAATGGCTCAAATTTCTCTAGGAGGCCTTGGGAGATAAAAACTCATGATAAGTGCCCTTAATCAACAAATAACGCAAGCTAAAATAATTGAAAAATAATACAACTCGCTCAATAGAACAAGAAAACGGTGAAACTCACACCTCAAATTTATATAGGACACTCCTAAAGTGTCCATCTTGATGGTGTAAAACCATTTTGTGAGTTTGAATGATGTGACAAAATGTCGCAAAATTTGACAAAACCGGAAGACTGTATATCTACTAGTTTTGCCAAAAAGTGGTTTGTAACAAAAATGGCTCAAATATATCTAGGAGGCCTTGTAAGTCATATTCTTTGTGTTGGCCAAGTATTAGAACTAAAAACCCATGAGAACTACCCGAAATCGACAAATAACACACGCAAACATCATTGAAAGACAATAGGACAACTCACTCAATAAAACAAGCAAATGGTGAAACTAACCCTTCAAATTCATCTAAGACATTCCTAGGGTCTCCATATTAATGGTTTAAAACCATTTAGTGAGTTTGAATGACGTGACAAATATGCCAAAAATTCGACAAAACCGAAGGCTATAATCTACAGTTTTTGCAAAAAATTGGTAAAAAAAAAAAGGCTCAAATTTCTTTAGGAGGCCTTGTGAGGTATATTATTTGAATTGGCAAAAGTATTAGAATTAAAATCCCATGCTAAGTGCCCCAACAGGACAGATAACGTACGCAAACATCATTGGAACAGAATACGAGAAGGGGCTCAATAGAACAAGCAAACGGTGAAACAAACCCCTCAAACTCATTTAGGACATTTCTAGAGTGTCCATCTTAATGGTTTAAAACAATTAGGTCAGTTTGAAAATGTGACAAAAATGCCACAAAATTCGAGAAAGAAGGCTATAATCTACTGTTTTTGCCAAAAATGGCTCAAATTAAGAATGTACACAAGCATAAAACACAAGACGCATTAGGCAGATGGCAGATATAAAAAGGGAGTCCAAGACTTGAAGCTTCTCACCTTAGCATCATCAATGGAAGAGAAAGTAACATAACCAAAGCCACGTGATCTCCCGGTATTGCGTTCCTGCAAAATATGCCTGCTTAATAACATGCAAGAAACACCTAGAAAAGTACACGCACGATATGATGTCACTTTGGCATCTTGGCACAATAGGAACTAAACAACTCACCAATCTCTAACACAGTACCTAACCAAAGTAAATCAACCAAAACACAAGGGAGAAAATAGCGACAACAACATTACCCCAATGCCTCAAAGACTCCCGCTTTTGACAAGGTAAGGGGGCTCGGATGTACGCAAATCTTGCTCTTATGTCGAAAACATAGAGAGGCTAATAAACGGATGACCCATAATGAAAATTGCTTTGACGATCGACCGAGTGACTGTTACATCACCATACCACACAAGGGAATAGATAAAGCTTAAGATATGTAAGATAGAAGAAATACAGAATAAGATTTAACTGACATCAAGACTCAGGAGGAGAAAACAATATTCTCAGATGTTTGCACTCAAGAGCTTTGAGGTGAAAAACTAACCTGACTACCAAATTGACAACTGTTATCACCTTATCATGTAGTAACATAAATAATTTCAATGTTATTATGACCAATTGATAATGAGATAAAAACACATAAATTAAACCCCCTTGACGTCATATTGATTGCTAAATCAAATTCAGGTTTTTGATGACATTTGCTTTAGATGAACTGCAAAAAATGTTGCCTATTGTTTCCCTTTGCAACTGTATGTTAGATGCAAGAAAATTAATCCCGTTTGAAGAATTCTGCACAACTTATAATCTTCTAAAATGCGCACACATCAGCGGAGAGAGTGACCGAGTTGCAAGGGCTCAATGAGGCACACCCAAGGAGCCAGAGGTGCGCAAGGTGCAAGTGCCAAGGAGCACAAGTAAAGCGCATAGCTATAGCAGCTACAATTCTCTTGTTATTATTAATAACCTTCTCTTTTTCATTCCACGTCAAAAAATTTGCCTCACAACCAAAGAAAGAGTGTCTCGCACCACTGAGCCACATCTCTTCCCCTCATGCCATGGGAACTCATCACCTTGGTACACGTTAAGCCTATTCAAAATCAGCTTGTTGATGTAGTAACCATGCTAAGCTATAACACTAATAACATAGGAACACTTATGTCACTTCGCAAGATGTAAATCATGTCATTTCATCTACCCAATGTTTTCTAAGAATCGATTCACATGAACGAAAAAGCAAACCAAATACAATTCCAACACTACCAAACTTCGCATTACTACCCAAACAAAAATGTGAACCACTAATTTCATACCTTCATAACAATACAATCCTCCAATTCACCGAACTTAATCATGTATTCCTTCAACCCAGTGGTATCAACATCCCATGGAATACCAAGAACCTGAAACCGAAACCACCCACATTGCGAAAAATCAGCAAAACTAACACATCAGGGAATACATAACACCAACACCAACAACGACAAATGGCACTCACCACGAGCTTTCTATCCATGATTTAAGACGACAACGACGACTCCAACTGCAGCGAGGGCGAAGAGCGGAATAAACCAACCCTAAAGAAGCTCAAAGACGTGACGAACACTTTTTCCTCACACTATAATCTCTCCACGATACCTCACGAAAGCTCACCACCTCTCTCTCTCCTCTTTCTCTCCTCTCACACTCGTACCCTGCACATGATAAGCACACCTCTTTCTCACACACATACATCATCATCATCATCATCATCATCATCATCACCGACGATGATAGCGTCATCGTTAAGCCAACAAAATATCCAACTCACCCCTAAAATTTACCGATTTTCTCGAAAATTTTCAAATATATCAAACTTCTCAATAAAATCAATTGAATTGAAATGAGGACCAAATCAATTTTGTTACAAAGAAAACAATTGAAATTATTATTATTGAAAAATGGTGGAAATATATCACAATTAATTACCTTTGATTCACCTAAAAATATAATTAATTACCTTAGAGAGATTGAATAGGATAATCGGAAACCCTAAATCGCAGAAATTTTCCCCTCTTTTCTATCGGTTCGTTCTCTCACCCCGCGCTTTCTATCTCTCTCTCGGGCGTAACCCTAACGCTTCTTTTCTCCGGTGGCGTGTCCTCTTTTAATTGTTGAGACTATTTAACCCTTTTTTTTGGTCAGGAGAACTATTTAACTTGAGGTTATGGCTAGTTTTAGTTGTCGTGGACAAAATAAAAACATGTTACTTGTTGTTCGGGAACCATGATATACTCGTAATTTGTTTGTTGCGGTTTTAACTTTAAAGGGGGCTGTGAAATGAGGTTTTGAAATCGAGATAATATTTGAACAGATGAGTAATGGATTGAGTTTGCTCTTTTGGAGAGAAACGTGTGCACATGATTTTGGCCCTGTGCGATTGGACTGCATTCTTTTGATCTGATTTGATTTGAACTGATCTGATTTGATTTGATTTGAATAAACTTGATTTGATTTGATCTAAACTGAATTAATTGATAAATTAACTGCAATTAGACGAATTAATAACTAGAAATAGACTAGATCCATTGATTAATATTTGGATAATTCTGATCTGATTTGATTTGATTTGAATAAAACTGATCTGATTTGATTTGATTTGAATAAATCTGATCTGATTTGAAAACACCGTTGAATAAGTTGAATCGCACAGGGCCTTTACGTGTTAATTCATTACATTATGTGCACGTGATCTTAATTTGACTTCGATTATGTGTTGAAAGTTGAAACTTTGTTTTAGTTGTTATAGAGTATGAAACATAGCCTATAAATTAAAAGTTATTGGCCTTGTAAAGTTTTAGATTTATGCGCAAATTATACCATGCTCCAAGTGCTCCTCCTCACAATAAAGGAGTGGGGACCATACTTAAAATGATTTTTCATTTTTTAATATATGGTCATCACTCATCTATTGTGAGAAGGACTACCACGCTCCTTGTGCTCCTTGAAGCATGGTATACGCACTGAGATTTATGTAGTAGATTGTTTTATAGCATATAAGAGCATCTCCAATGGCAAACTACAATCCTTATAGTTTTGTATTTGCCATGTAGGAACCATGTAGGAGAGAGGTAGCAAAGCCAAACTACAATAGTTTTTGTACAATGGGAAACCACAACTAGTGTCATTTCGGGTGGGACCCAATATATTTTTCATATATTTTTTAATTATTTTCATGTAGAGGAAATGATTTTTTTTAATTCTCAAGCAATGTTGCTTGGTGGAGCTACATGGCTTGCTAGGCTACAAGTTAAAAATGTAAAACAATGTGTAAGCAAATGACATCAGCAGCTTGCAAAGCCAAACTACAAGAAAAAACTTAGCATTGGAGATGCTCTAAAGGAAATTCAATTGGCGCAAAAATAAAAAATGGATGCGTATTCCACCTCTTCCATTAGACATTTTTTCATGTCTAATCATTCGATATCTAACACTTAACATATGATATGCTTTTGATTTTAATAATGGTAGTTGGGGAAGGGTTTTTCAATCGTCAACAACGTTACCTCTCCCAGTGTTACCGAAAATGTAATACACACTTTTACTTGTAAGATGATTGCTTCCAATGTATTTACATTATGATTACGTATTACAAAACGTAGAATACCAGTACGTATACAGAGGCTGGGAGTAGTATTGTGAAGCCCCACACTAATTGAAAAGGAAGCTTCAACATTCCATGCAAAATGTACAATCAAACAAGGATGAGGATTATGTGCAAGAGGCATGATTTACAAGGTCTCAAATCTCAACTACAAAACCTACCAAAGAATAAAATACAAAAAGAGTACAACCATAAAAGATGAGAAACATCAATCATTTGGCAAAATGTGACTAGAAATCTAGAATAAATAGCACGTTGAACAACTTTTTACTAATCTAAATTTTCTACAAAATGAAGGGAATTTGGAACTATTTTTTGTAATCGCACGATTTTGAACGCGATCACTACCATGATCATCAAGTGAACCTTTCATCTTTTGCGCTTTAATTTCTGCCCGCCGTAGCTTATTAATGATTTTCTCCATTGATGTTGCTCTTTTCTTCTCCAATTTCATCTGTCATACGCACAAAAACAGTTTTGAATATTATCTCTAAAAACAAATTATTAATTGGAAATTTAAAAGATTAGTGATAATCAAGGGTTAGTTACCTCAAGCTTTTGTATTGCTGATTCTGCTTTGGCTTTCTGTAAGTTCTCCCATGCATTTATCCTGGCTTCTTCTCTTTGTAACCTATCCAAAAGTAATAATACAAACACGAAAATGGTCAGAGTGTGATCGTTAAGACTTCAAAAGGTCGATAATATTGGACGGAGAGAGTATTGAATAATTACTCGGCTCGTCACATGTTTATTTCAATTCGCAATTATGGACATCTCGTGGAATAGTAGTATGTAACACAATTATTAAAGACGTAAAAGTGAAGCATCATACTTGAGCATTCTGTTGTCTTCATTCACAATAGTTGTAAAAGAGGAATTCTCTAAGACTTCATTTCCTTTAGGACTAGTACTAGTAGGCCTCCTCTGAGTTGCTCTGCTTGATTGTCTATCAATTTGCACATCCCTAACTTCAAACTCAAAAGATTGGGCACTATTGCTTGGCTGATTAAGTAGACGGCATGGAGAACTGGTCGAAATCGATGATCTCGGACTCGACATGGCTTAAGAAGGACAGCTACTATCGCTCTCTGGATACATTTGGGTTGCCATGTCTCTTCTAGAAATGGCTCGATCAACTCTTGCATCATCGTTGTAAGACTCGGTGTAGTTGTTGTTGTCGTCATTGTTAATGCTTTCCATTGCATCATTAGGCATATTCATGTCACCTATGATCACCAAGTATCTTCAAAATAGTGCACAAATTTGCGACTAGCTACTAAATTGCGATTATTAAATTGTAGTCATATACGGAGTACTTCATTTATCATATGTACTCAAGAAATTGAAATGCACAAGGACGCGGTATATATGTCCGCAACTTTACCCCTAATCATTGAGAAGCGATAAACCCCTAAAACTATTCAACACTAACACACAATTAATGGAAGAAAACAATGACTAACCTTTATCACTAGGACTCGGAGGACCACTCCACAAGTCCAACCACTCTGGATCACCATGCCCAGGGCAAGACCGTCGTCGGCCATCGTCACCACCACCACCAACACCACCATCTAGTCTTTCCTCAAGTCGAGCCCCGGCCTCGGCCGGGGACTCGACGGCTATAGAATTTCTCCATTTCCCACCATTTATAACACCCATACCCAACACAGGGGAAAATGTGTTGTAATTCGGACTCCCATAGAACCCGAGCCCAGCCGGGCCCAACGGCCCACTCTTTGACTTGGCACGTCTTTGGGAATTATAGGCTAAGTGCGAAGCTTTATTATGAAGCCCAGTACCACAATAATAATTACCACTAGTGGAAACATTCCCTACACTCACAGGACTAGAAATCCACCTCTCAGCGTCATCCCACTTTGAAGGGAGTGCCCTTCCACTACTAAATGGCACCAATGCTGCTGCAGCAACAAACCCTTTTTGGACTCGGTAACTCGAGTCCGGTACTCGCTCTGAGTACCACCCTTTCGGATTTCCAATAGCCCGGCCGTCCTCGCTACCTGTTGGTGGCGGGGACTCCGGGCTTGGAAATGTACCCGAAAACGTGTGCGATGTCACCAATTTCTTAGCCATTTGTTTCTCCATTTCATTTCACTTTCACCACAACACACTATTGATAATTTGATGATGATGATAACACTATTTGTGGGTGCTTCTTTTGCTTTAGGCGTACAATATAACAAGGTTTTATTTTAGTAGCCTTTTGTTGTTTATATTGTATGGTTGTATTCATGATGAATTAATGATAGGACCGAACGATATATGGTTGGTCCATATGTATCTTTTTGTCCAAATTCAAAGGTCACAAGTTGTTGAATATGAAATGGAATTTTGGAATTTTCTAAGGGTATACCCACTATTATTAAACTTGCACATTAACTCCTTGGAAAATAGGTCTTTAGACTACCAAATCTGTTCTCACGATTGCCTTTTTTTAATTAGTAGTCTAATGGAGTACATGGGTTCATTCAGCGAATACGAGATTCAACAAACTTAAATAAAGTTTCCAACGTAACTCCAACCATGTAATGATTACCGTATCAGAATTCACGAGTAAGAAGTATGTCTCTCTTCATTAAGTTGATTCTAAGTTTGGTGTCAAACCAATGAGTTTATAGGCTTAATGTACCCTACACGGCTACACCTCTTAGAAAGTTTACTGTGGAACTTACAAGCCGTCCAATTATAGAGTAACGTATAGGAGGCCAACATGTGAGGAGTTGAACCTCTAACCTTTGCATTTACACCGTAGTAAGTAATGTGTGGTAAGTAATGTGTGGTAATAGCCGCTTCCTTTCATTTTCGATGTCGTATTAGATAGCACATTATATAGCTGTGGTGCCAACGTAGGTTTTTGTATGTTTCCTACATTTAGGTGAAGACAAGAGATTTTGGAAACCTGCACATGCAGAGTTGAACTCAAAATAACATAATTAATAGGTGTGAGATTGGAATATTGGTCTAGATTTTTGAACTATAATTACTTTGATATCTCTCTCTTCTATAATTTTCCGAGTTGATCATTGTCAATCGAGTAAAAATTAAGCAATTAAATTGGAATCTATTGGTTGTTGAATACTATATACTTCTGTAAGAGAAAGTCTGCATAACAGAGCCTTGAGCCTAGCTACGAAAACAGGGGAATACACTTGTATTTGACATTTAATTGACAAGGATTGGTCGCCAACCTTTGTGTATGTTAGCCGACCAATGCTCTTTTGATCCCTCAATTTTAGGATTTCATCAATTTGTTGAAATATCGACTTTCGAGAGTAACGGGGAATGCAGCGATGTTAGAGCTCATGAGACGAGTTTTACCGTCCTTTATTGATCTACACGTCTTGAAGTCGGACAAAACTGAATCGTGCAAACCTAAGAATATTGTTGTACATGTGATGCAATATGGACCTTATAATATACATCTTGCTAGGAGCCGTTTGTTATGGTTAGGAAGCTTTAATTTGCACTAATCAAGTAATCATCACGACTTCAATAAGTACTTAATAATTTCATATATGATCATATAATACTGCCGAATCCCTTGATGAAGTATGCACGTAATTATAAGATTTGGAGTTACTTATAAAATGGATAAGATGAATAATAATATAGAATCATGCAATCATCTACAAATCACTTTAGGTAGACCAAGAAAAAACATAGAGTATATGATATAACAGCAGCAAATTGAACTGGTTACTACATAGCAAAGATTTGTTTATGTTCAACAACTAACTTTGCATTATTATTCACAAAGCATGTACTTAGAGCAGGTTGTTAATAGTCCTTTTCCAATTTACAGCTTGGTCCAACAATTAATTTCAATGAATACCAATTGTTCCACCCAAAATAGACCAAGGCAGGGGTGCCCTAAGAAGCTAAGGCAGTAGCCTTCTAACTAGCCCTTCACCTAGCCACTTGGTGTGGGACTGAAAGGAGCCCGCGCCCAAGGCGGCCCCTGATGTGACGGAACTTACAACGCCCATGTCAACAACGTACTTACGTACAACTATACAAAGATGAACGACTTTTCACTAATAAGATCAGCTCTTGCAATCAGAAACACTATTTACTGTTACTCCGTTAGCATAGAAGCTAAATACAGTACATATGTCTTGCCGAACAGACCCTTAAATAGAATGAGGACAAATTAAAGAACGTTCATAAGTGATGATATAACTATACCACATTGTTTCTTCAATATCGCAAGGTGCACAATATTCATTCTTAACTTCGACAAAAACAGGTGGTCTTTGACGGCCATCAAGAACAAGCAAAGATTTCATGTTTGACTTGTATTTTTCCAAAATCACAACTTTTCCACCACCTGTTATCAGTAACAATGTATGACGATGAGTTCCAGGTTGACACCAATTTCCCGGAAAACTAACAACTTTTTTCCAACAGAAATCCAATGCGCCACCACATTTCTCCGACATCCAAATCTCTATACAACATGGACTAGTTAAACCTTCTTCGTAACGCCAAGTCGAAGTACCTTGAAATTGACAAACGCACAACTTATTGCTTTTAGTCACCCCAATAGAATTGTCCACACGGTAACTTCCCTTTATATGTCGATTCAGTTGACGTAAATCTGATGTTCTTTCGAATATTTCGGTCACCATATCGAACTTTAGTATGAAATAACACTCTATATAATGTTGTACGTACTTGATATCAATGTATTTCTTGTAAGGCCCGACGATCCAATGTAACGAATCGTTGATCGCAATTGGGAACTCACTTTTGTGATTTCTCGATTTCAGATACCAATATATCTTTCAAATAAGAGCTGTTATCACACGATATATTATTCCACTTAATTTCCCACTTGTTTTGCTTAAGAGAATAGACGTGGATTTCGCACTCGTGTTTTGCACGGATTACCATCACGAGTTTGTAGTCGTTGATTGATGGAACAAACCACAATGTTGGGAAAGCAGGATAACATATACGCTTAAGAGAGGCAGTTTACAAAATAATTTTATTAATGACTTCT
>JBBYHQ010339857.1:0-13076 GCA_038382645.1 Spergularia azorica
ACGATCCCGACTTCCCTAACTACATTAGTTAGATAGTAGGGTTATTTGGTGGATATCACGACAATATCTTCTCACCAAATTTGAGGTTTGGAGGCCAAAGCCTAATCAGAATGGTGCTGGCATGCAGGAGGCTAGAACAATCACTACAAATCAAGATGGTGGTATATCAAGTGGATATAACACACTTGTTGTTACTGTCCCTCCAATTACCCTATCAACAACAAGACATGTTAGGCAGCTCAATCTATCTCCTCCTACAGGTGAAATTACTGAAATGCCTTTGATTACTTATGCAACAGTGGTGAAACATGGATTACTTAGCAGGGAGGAGAATGGTACTGTGAGTCATGGTCAAAGTGACCATGGCTAATTTGGGATTTTGGAATGTTCGGGGACTAAACAGCTCTACAAAGCAAACATAAGTTAGAAAATTTATGAATAATCATAGGGTAGGGCTATTTGGTCTCCTAGAGACTAAGGTGAAACCAAATGCTTTGTCTAGGATTCACCTTAGTATGTGGTCCGGTTGCATTGGTCTATTACTACAAATAACTGCTATCATAAAGGAGGCAGAATTTGGGTTCTATGGGATCCATCTAGGTATGATGTGCAAATCATCAGCATCGATATGCACTATGTGCACCTGAAAGTTGAAGAGATGAGTACCGGTAAGATGTTTTACACCACTTATGTCTATGGATCAAATGATGCTAGTGAGAGACACATGTTGTGGGGCAAACTCATTAGTTTCAGTCAGTGGATATCTGAAGCTTGGATCATAATGAGTGACTTTAATAATGTTCTCTATACCAATGAGATAATTGGTTCAAAGGTAACACTACATGAGATTCAAGGTTTTCAAAGCTGTGTATATTCATGTGGATTGGAGGACATAAAGTTAGGTGGGAGTTTCTTCACATGGAATAAAAAACATAGTGATAGTTCTAGGGTCTTTAGTAGAATTGATAGAGCTTTGATCAATGGAGATTGGATGATTACCTTTCAAGACATGCAAGCTTATTTTTTCCCAGAAGGGTTATTTGATCATTGTCCATGTGTGGTGACACTGTATGGAAACAAGCTATATATTGGGGAAGGCAAACTTCAAGTATTTCAACATGTGGAGCAAAGCCCCTGGGTTTGAGAATGTAGTTAAGCAACATTGAAAGGAACGACCATAAAGCTTTGAAACAACCACTGAAATTTTTAAACAGGAATACCTTCTCCAATATTGAAAATGGCACAGCAAAAACCTGCCAGGAGTTGTTAGTGATTCACGAAAAGTTACAATCTGATCCCGAAAACCTTGATTTATATGTGAAAGAAAATGAAGCTGCCACCAAGTATATATTACTATTCAAATAATAAAAAACGTTATTTGAAGCAAAAGAGTAAAGCTCATTGCGTTGCTGATGGCGATTAAAACACTGCTTATTTTTATGCCTCGATCAGAGCTAGGAGAGCTAAGAACTATGTTCTGTAGAACTCAGATATGAATGGACATGTGGTAATCCAGGAAGCCTTTCTTGGATGCTATCAGGATCTGCTTAACAAAGCTACATAAACAGGTCCATATACCAATTGTTAGAAAATGCGCATTGATTAATGGAAGCTGAGCTACACAAACCTGTGACAAGGGTGGAGGTAAGGAATCCAATGCTTGCCATTAAAGGTACTAAAAGCCCAGACCCCGGTGGGTATAGTAGTCAGCTCTTCAAGGATTCTTGGCATATTGATGGAAACTTAATTACAAATGTTAAGTTAGAATAATTTGCTACTGGGAGAATGTTGAAATAAACGAACTGCACTATCCTGACTATGGTTCCTAGAGTAGCTCATCCAACCTCTTTTCTATGAGCCTTAGTTTCCCAATGTGGGCACTACGTCAAAAACGAGCTTCGAGAACCCCCATAAGAGAACGTATTTAAGTGTCTTAGGCTAAAAACAGATCTTAAATGTCTTTTCCAGAAAAAAAAGTTAAAAAAAAAAATTGGACCTAAGAGAACGGTTATTGACAAAACCGTTCACTTAGGCCCGGTTGAAAGAAGAACCAACAATAAGAGAACAATTTTTTCCTTAACCGTTCTCTTAGGCCTACCCATGAAAACGATTTTCATCGAACCCGTTCTAATATCCTTAGGTAAAGAAAAAGAAAATTATTAATTCAAAAAAAAAAAAGAATAATGAAAATAAACACCCCTCCCCCTCTACATCGTCATTTCCGCTAATCTTCTCATCATAACTCACTCTCTCTGTCTCTCTCTCTCTCTCTCTCCATACATTTTCTCTTAGATCTTGCTCACCATCATCAACCCCATCACTTTCTCCGCCGATCCACCACTTCTTTTCGCCGTGGACTTCTCCTGGTGATGCTGCTTTCGTCCCCTTCCCTTACGCCTTTCCGACGACCGGATTCCAGCCACAACACCGCCGTCATTCATTTTGGTATTAAAAATTTGATTCTATGTTTTTAAGTTTCTTAAATTCGTTATTTATTGTGATTTTTTGTTGGATAAGTGTTTCTAGGTATAAGAAATCGTGTTTGGGTTGAGGAGGGTAATATGTATAAGTTGGGGTTTTCAGATCTACTTTTTATCTAATTTTCGATTTCGTTTTCAGATTCAAATTGATGGTTCAGACTGAGAAGGGTTGAGGAGGGTTGTCGTGCGTCAGGTGAGTTTTTTTTTTTTTTTTTTTTTTTTTTTTTTTTTTGCGTCGATTTTTTTTATTGCATCGGTTAAGTTTTATTTTGTTTCTATTGTACTCTTTGTTTTTATTTTAATTTTTTAATTGTGTGTTTTTTTACTTGTGGTTAGAATGATGAAGAACAACCCAGATCTAAAGCATTGAAGACGATGAACAAGATTTACGAGAAAAACATTGTTAGATATATTTTTTTTGTTAGTGTATTTTTCAGCAGATTAAGTAGATTTTATGGTGTTTCTTTTTCTTTTGATTTTACTTGTATGAACTAAGACCTCGTATAATAAATTTGATGGGACTATGGGAGTTATATGCCCAATTTTTTATCCTGAGATTTTTTTTGTTTATGTCGATTTGATGGCGTTGGTTGGTGTTAATAATGTTGTAATTTGAGTTTTGGATCAAGGGTAGTGGGTTGGGGCTAGGAATCGAGGAGATTAAAAAAAAATACTGGAAAAAATGAGTACCTATAAGAACGGTTCTGATGAAAACCGTTCTCTTAGGCTTTTAGAACAGCGGTCTACACAACGGTCTTGAATGCCGAATTTGTCGTAGTGGGGGTAAACCAATTTCAAAACCATTGTCCAAATCCCGTAGTGTTACACTGGTCCTTTTTAAAATTTTCATCCTCTTTTTTGGGGTTATGAATTTGACGAGGTAGTAATTAGGGAGGCAAGAGAAATATGTTGGTGATAATTAACTTCTAAATTTATGTGTAAAATAAATCATTAGGAAAATTTGTCATCTAGCACCTTTTAAGTTTGCGATTTTAACAGCTAGCACCTTTTATGTTCATTTCTACCAAATGTCACCTTTAAGTTGCAAAATTTTAACACATAGCACCAAAACTAGTATTTCCGGCCAAATTACGTTGACTCCGGCATTGACCACCGTGCTTCTCACCGTATTCTTTTTTTTTTTTTTTGTTAATTTCTTTCTTTTTTCCACCGATTTTTTTTTATTCTCACCTTTTATGTACCCATATTTTGTGGTTCTCTATCCCTTTTGTTCTATGGTAGTAACCGAGATTAGTTTTTGGTAGATGTTGAACCTTAATGAACTCAATTAAAACTTAATAAGTAGGTTATAGTACTTGATTAGCTTTTTTAAAGTAAATTAAAGTTGGTTAAACCCTAATTCTTTTAATTAAAAGCTTGGGGTTGATTAAATGTGGTTTGGGAGGTATGGGTTAATTCTAAAGAAGAAAAGAATGAAAGATGAAGAAGAGGTAGTGGAGAGAAGCAACAACAAGTGAGAAAGAAAACAAACTCGGAGGGAAATTTTAGGGAAAAAGGAATTGAAAGAAATGAACTAAAAAAGAGAATCCGGTGAGAGTCACGCTGGTCAATGCCGGAGTCAACGTAAATTGGCCGGAAATACCAGTTTTGGTGCTATGTATTAAAAATTTGCAACTTAAAGGTGTCATTTGGCAGAAATGAACATAAAAAGTGCTAGCTGTTAAAGTCGTTAACTTAAAATGTGCTAGCGGACAAATTTTCCAAATCATTAAGTATTTTTTTTTTTGAGAGCATAAATCATTAAGTATTATATATTACCTTCCCTTACCAAGTGCCCGAAAGGGAGTGAGAAGTTTAAATAGGACCGGAGGGAGTATAGTTTTATCCACAGTTTTTCATTAATTTAGAATTAATAAATAACAGAGGTGGACTTTGATAAAAATGCCAAAAGAGTCCACCATATGGTAAAAGAGTGTGCTCTATTGCAAACAAAATTATATAGTTTAATATGTAACTTTTCATTTGGGATAAATAAATAAGAGATACCAACTTTCATAAAATTGCCATATAAAAATCATTGGATTGTGACATGACATTATCAGTCATAACTTTTACTCCGTATACTATAAAATTAGGGCACACATCTCATTAAATCTAAATTGAAATTTATTTCAAAATGAGTCACATATATACATATGTACTTAGTATGGTAGATATGCATTAGTCAACAATCATCCAACAAAAATTGCAAAAACGATCCATTATACATTTAGCAGAGATTTGAAACATTTTTAACATGACTTTTGAAGAAATAAAAACGAGTGTAGACAGGATTATTTTGGACTAGTATACTATGTAATAGCAATTTAGCATCAATAACCGAGTATGCAGTGATTGACTTGTAGTAAGAAATATGAAGTAGCGTATAGACATGAACATATTGGACAGTTTTGTTCTTCTTTTCTGTTTCATTAAATTGGGTTTAATAAACATTATTATTATTGCTTGATAATGTATCTCATGAATAAAGCAGCATGTCTGCTGGGCGGAGAGGTCGGCCATCAGTACCAACTAGACCAATGTCTACCTCCTTTCCAGCCGAGATTATTGACCAATAACAGATGTCAACCAGCGTGTCATGAACAACATTATGCCGATGTTTGATGCCAACCACACCTGTACATGATACAGCATGATCCCCCACGAGGCGTTTGAGTTGGGACGGAGGGAGTAGTTATTTTCATTGCATGATAATCTAGTTTAATCAACAAAACCACCTCCCAAATTGATTAAAACAGATTAATACACCGACTTGACTTTTATGTGCGTGTAAGTAGCGCGCCTCCTAGTGATCGACCCTTAGATCTAATACCATAAGGCTAGCGTATCTTTTGACTATAAATTATATTTTTTTTGCATCCACCAAAGAGGGCACGTCAACTCTAACGATAACGTTTTTTTTACTGGGAGTGGGACTGAAAGTTATTTAGCCTCTAATTAGACTCCTCTAATTATTACTTAATTACTCCTAATTAAGTTTAGCTAAGGATATTTAGTTGCATGTAACATTAAAGCATAAAAAGTGTATAAAACTAGTTTGTAACCTTAATTAGGATGAATATTGACTCCACCTTCAAAGAAGGTTCTTGAGCTGCTATCAATGGGGATCCTCCTCCTTAAATCTTGAGTTTTCAATATAGAAAACCTCCTCCAAGATGCACCAAGTAACTCTCCAAAATTCTTCCAAAACAAGCTAGTATTATTAGGTGAATAAAACCCTAAAACCAAAATTGAATTAGATAACACTTTAGCCAATGTTATTCTAGGTTTAGATAAGTGTTTTGATCAAGTTTTCATTGACATGTAATAAAGAAAACTTGATCTTTAAGGAAGAACAAGTGGCTGATATGGAGAGAAAAATTCAATTCTCTCTCTAAAATTAAGTTGTGTGTGTAAAATGATGTCTTGTGTTTGTTTGACCATAAAACACATTATATATAATTTTGCCCTTACTAATTATACCCCTTAACATCTTATGTTACAATTTGGGTATAATTTGTATACTTATTTCTTTAAGGGTTAATTAATTATTATATCACTATATAATAATTCTTAATGTGAAGAGGTATTCGTCGCCCTAGTTTTACTATCATCGCCCAATTTTTTAGAAAATTTTCCAATTATACCCTAAGTTCACACTCGAAAATTTTCATTCCTCTAGATCCTCCATTCTTGCCACTACTTTTTCCACTAAATCTTCTTCCACCCCGCCACCATTGTTCTCCAATCATTACTAAGTCTGCTAAGGCTTTAACATTTTCTGCAAATTCTCAAAGTGAAACCCTTATTGTACCATAATTCAAATTCAAGGTGCATTTTGTATTCTGAAGATGTGATTAAAATTAATCGGCGAAGGCAGCCTATATGGATCAGAAGGGGCATGTGATCTTGTCCTCCTTCTCGATTATATGTGGTGAAATCATATTTGAATATTTAGCTTCATTGACCTCATAAAATTGCATTAATCATAGAAATCTCATATGACAAAATCAACTTATTCTCAGAAATCTTGATGTGAGATGAGTTGGATTTTTTCATAATCAACTAATCAAGTGAGATGGAGTGAGTTGAGGTCATGCGATTAGGGATTAGATTTAGGATATGATGATATTGTAGTTATTATTGTTTTAATAGGGGCATTAGGGGAATATGGCGGGCGATATTAGTAATAGAGCGGGCCACGAATAACACTTCTCTTACTAATTACATAGCTAAATTTACAAGTATTTGTAATTTAATTAGCTAATTGTCTATATTGACAATTCACACAAAAATCGTAACTTATTCAACCTGAGTTCCGAACTCGTAATACACTAACCGATATAATCAGTTAACTGTTTAATTGAAACATTAGGGTTTATATTATATTGTAATAAATACAAATATAATATCCTTTGAAGAAACTATCTCTATGGGGGTGACCGAGAGGGATCAGTTGATTACCGCCGTCAAACGACAATAACGTCAAACTCTAGCCAGCCAACCGTTATCGATTTACGTTAATCAACTGGCTTAACATATTCAATATATCCAAGGTTATTCCTAATTAGATTTAATTAGTCAACGCATTATTGTCGGAGGACACCAACTCCAACAAGAACAACTTCATTCACTGATGATGACAATTCACAACAACCTATCATGTATTTCAAAGAACATTACTTTTATTGGATTGATGATACGTACATATTGATACTAGCACCCTCTACAATGTTGTGTGAGAAAACTACTTGAAACACTATGTGTATACTTATTTTTTTCCTTCTAAATAAGTCTCTCTTTGAGAGTAGTGCAAGCCATTTTTTTGTTAGTAAAGTGTCGAATTGAAGAAAATGTTTCTGAACAAACTAAAAGAAAAACAACACACAATAGAAAATTAAATAGAGGTGGGAAGGAAATTAATTTGAATATGTCGAAAAAGGAAAATTTAAACATAGGCATATAATGGGAAGGATGTTAAATGTTCGGTCAAATCGAGTCCCATTAAGGTCCAGCGTGAGTTTGACCCATAAAAGTCATTTCAAAAGTAACTCGTGGCGAAGATAGTTTGAGATGTGGTGTAAGAAAATAATATAAAGGATGAAAGAGTCTGGGTTAATTTGAGAAAGAAAGATGAAATGGAGAGGGAAAACTAGTGTTAGTTAATAAGTGTATAAGGTGGAAAACAAATGGAATTTTGTGGGCGATATATAACAAAGCCTATTATCGTTTATATTGATACATTTTAGTTCAATCATTTGATCCTTACGTATATGTGGAAGGATCTCCATTCTACATAAAAAACTTCTCTCTTATGAAATGAAGGCATAGAGTATTGAGTTAAGACCATTAACAATGGTATACTCAACTCTCAAAAAATGATTGATGAAGATTAAATTGAAGTACATATATACTTTGAATCATAACAATGATTTCATACATACAATATCATCATTAACAATCAAAACTATACATTATGAGTGTCAAGTTACGATCTAACTGTCGCTTAGTATAGAACAATTTACAAGTATGAACCGATAACTAAAAAGCATACTTTCTGAGATTGTATTTTACAACATAACATAGTAAATAATCATCATTGTTTATATATCCAACCACCCAATTTCTTCATTCATTTTAAAACATGCAATTGTAGTTATGTGATGTCTAATTATAGGATTCACTATTAAGTAGTCGGTACAACACAATGTCTTCCATCGTGGGGCCTTTAAATCAGTGTCTTGCACTAGAAGTCCAATCCGCAACTATGAGGACCAATACTCCACCAACTGTCACAGGTGTGAAATTAAATGTGGTGGTGCTAATGGGATAGTAAACTGGGAGAGAAAACAATATAGAAATTGTGACTACCCACATCACAGCAACCCAATTAACAAGAACGCCATATCGTCCTAGATTGAAAGGTCCTGGAACAATAGACTTTCGAGCTAACGTAACCTTGAAAAAGATGGGCAATGCATAAGAAATGTATAGCCCAATCGTTGCAATCGACACTATCGCTTCAAAAGCCACCACGTTTACAAGAGACGCAAAACAAGAGAATTAGCGGTCAAAATGCTTTTACCATACAACTTTGGTCGTCCTATTAGAATTAGACTCAATATTTAACCCCACTCTACTTCCAGTCTTTCATGGTTTAAGAGCCCGACTCGCGCCCGAGCTACCTATATATACATTTATTAAAAGTCATTTTTCAAACAAAGTGTACATTATATACAACGTATATGTTTATTATTAAGTGATGACTGATGAGATTCAAGATGATACTAAGTATTATGTGAGTATATGGAATGTTGTTTTTGGGCCTTGTGTGATTTTTTATGATTAACAAGCAAATAGATGTACTCAACCAAGAGCCGTTCCTGACATTTTGGAGGCCGTAGGATGAAACTAGAAAGATGGGACCCCCATGTCGTCGCAAAAAAAAAAAAAAAAAAATTCAATATCTCAAATCTTTTTTTTTTTGCTTTAGTTTTTTCGCGGATAGAATTGTTTGTAACAACTTCCTTTTACTTAGAGCACGTCATACTCCACAGAGTCCAATGTCTTAACTTTCAAATACATATACAGAGATCGATGAACTCTACCCATATACATGAACTCTAGCCAAGTAAACGAGTATATAATATACTAACAATATTGGTAAAGAATTATTAATTCATGAGCTTTATATTCGTAGGCATAGTTGGATTTAAAGAAGTGGATGTGAGAGGAGTAATGGCTTTAAAAAGTAAAATAGAGAAGAATTAAACCAAACAAAATGTTCCCAGATGTTATTGAACCCCAACCCTCACGAGATATGTGACATGAGATCACAAGTGCCACTAAGCCAAGCCCATTTGTATGTTATGTATGAATTCTTAATTAATTTATTCAACAACAACTAAGTAACTCATTTAATGGGCCCGCTCAGGCGATGACCCCTAGGCGGCCACACCTCCTCGCCGGGGGTCAGGGCCAGCCTTGACTTAACCATATTGTTGTGGGGAACTAATATGGTTGGATTTGTGTGTGTGTTTGGTTCTTTTAGGTCATGTTCACAAATATGTTATGATTTTAGTTGTTATTAGTACTGTTTTTACTGTAGGTTATGTTGTTGAAGAATAACGTGCTAGAAGGGTTAAGAAAAACGAGAGAGTGCTAGTAGAAGGTAGCTCAAGGAAGAAAAAGATACCAAAAGGAAAGAGTCCGAAGGACCGAAGGCTACTATGCTAGGAACTTATCCACCTGAGTGGGAAAAGGTTCTGCTGTTGACGAGCTTGCATGCATTTTTTATGTTAATGAATAAGACTCACTTCTGGATATAATGAGTTGTGCCGAATGAAGAAGACTAATCCTGTAGGAAGTGTGATGCAAGGTAATGAAAGATGAGCAGCAAGATTGCTTAGATACTCTGTAAAGATTGCAAAGTTCGATAAAGATAGATATATATATATATATACCAAAAAAGACTTTCCTTCGATATTGCAATGTCAAGTAGAGAGTGCTATTCATGGTGAAAAAGAATGTTTTGTAAAGAAATTTCGTTCAAGATGATGATGGGCATAATTTCTTTGATAGACTTGCTACTAAGGCCCCGTGCGATTCAACTTATTCAACAGTGTTTTCAAATCAAATCACATTTATTCAAATCAAACAAATCAGATCAGCTTTATTCAAATCAAATCAAATCAGATCAGAATTATCCAAATAACAATCAATGAATGTAGTATATTTTTAGTTATTAATTCGTCTAGTTGCAGTTAATTTATCAGTTAATTCAATTCAGATCAAATCAAATCAAATTTATTCAAATCAAATCAAATCAGATCAGTTCAAATCAAATCAAATCAAATCAGATCAGAAAAATGCAGTCCAATCGCACAGGGCCTAACTAACAACATGAGCTACCATTTGCTCTAAATTCCATAGTTTGATAAATAAAGTCAAGAAGTTATAAAAGAAAAATCAAATATCTCTCCTACAACTCAGTACCTCCCCGTCGCCCCGTCCCCAATCCCTTCCTAACCGCGTACCAGTTGCCACCATCGTCGGCCAACCACCACCTCATCCACCCCGACCCGACCTCGGCCCTCGGCCGACCATCATGCTCACCAACTCAATGACCACTCAAAAATTGTTTTTTTCATGGATCATTCATGGATCTTTGAAATTTTAAAGAACATAAAAAGTGAAAATAAAAGTTTAAAATTCACATTAAAACTTCATGGATTTTGATGGTTCGTGTCATGGATATTAGGGGTATAAGTTATAGACATACCTTACTTGATGGTGGGCGAGGGTCACGACGACGTTCGAGTCGCCGACGAGTTCTGCGGTGTCCATCGTGTATCAAGCGTGGAAAGGGGGAGAGAGTGGAGAGAGAAACCGAAATTGCGTGAAAAACAAAAGGGGTGAAGTTTTGATGGAGGAAATTACAAGTATGCCCCTCCGACCACAATGCTGCTTGTGGTCCGGGGCCCACTATATAATTTTCTAAAATTAGTAAAGATTTTGACCAAATTTTTTGTTTTCATATATATGATTTTAAAGGGTTCCAATAGTTTTGGAAAGCTAGAATTCATGCTTATATTATTTCCAACTCTTAAGCTCGATTTCGGCCAAATATTTCTTTATTCTATGATTGTCCAAGGTTTACAAAGATATAAATTATACTTCTTGATCATTATAAGATGTGTGGCCGTGGGATTGAAGTTGAGGAGTGACTTGAGGAAAACAAGATTTACACTTAGAGGGGTTTTTTTTTTTCCTTTCTGAGTTGAGCGTCAAAACAGAGAACCATGTCCCTACGTAGGTTCCATTACACTTTGTCACTATCCCCAATTCGGCCTAGTCTTATTGACTGCCTATCCATACTGTAACATTAAACTACTCATGTGCTTATAATCTTGTATCTATATGCTTATAGAGAAGCGTGTACGAAAGGTGCAATTCGAGGGGAATTGCACCCCAAGAGGTAGTGTCCAACTACTTCGAGGGATTAGTTTAGCATTTTGTTTTTAAAATAGCAAGGATGTTGTTTCTAAGGAACATTGTTGCAGGCACCACTTGTCGAAGGTTAGTTGTAGTAGTTTGTTCTATATTGTTCCGCTGTTAAATGGACAATACTAATTTGTTGTTGGAGGAGCGTTAACTCTTGACGAAGGTGGCTGGTGACCTGCAAAAAGGAGCAATTATCACTACCCCGGGGGGAGTAGTCGGGAACCCCCTCCGACGATCTAGTCAGTGGTATGCTTTGTGAGAGGTAGGTTTTATGTGTTTACGTAGGGGAGAATGACTTACCTTTCTCTCTCCTGCAAACGGGGTATTTATAGACCCATCTCGTGGGCTCGGCTAGCACGTGCCAAACGCATGAGAGAGGAAGGGCTGCTCTCCTCGTTTGGGCCATTCGGGGTTGCCTTCCTCTTTTGGGCCTTTCTTCTTGTGTTCAGCCTCGGCCCACTTAGTAATGGCCTAAGCTATTACGCCCAAACAATTGCCCCAAATAAGGACTTTCCAGGCCTGCTAGGGAATAGGGCTTATTTTTGCACCTTCCTGGCCTCTTTAGGCGGGACTTTCAAAATTCAAGCGGGCTTCATCATTGCCTGCGCTCAACTGTCAGCACACGTGTACGGCTTTAACGGGGCCAGCCCCAACCGTCACGTCTCTTCAACTGCCAGGGGAAACCGCGCCTTTAAAGGTGTCCCCTGACCAGCGGTTGAAGCCTTTAATCTTCATTCCTCTTTTTTTCTTTTTCTTTGTTTTCTCTCTCTCTTCGAACTCACGCGCCGAGGCGAATTGCTCCCTTACATTTTCCGTTCAAAGCAAATAAGTGACTCTCCCTTTCCTCTTTTTCATGTCAATTGATTCTAAAATGAGTGGCTTCACTACAGAGGAGTCATCGGGGGAGGAGGAACAACCGTTGGTTGTACAGCGGCGCCGTCCGAGGAGTACACGGAAGGCGGCCCTCCGCGCCCATGCCGTCAGAGTAGCCCATAAACCTCGCCATATAGTGATAGACGAGGAGAGCTCTGAATCTGCCGGGGATATTCCTGGATCACCAAATGCAATCCGCGACCCATCTGGGCTTTTGGTGGCTGCCCCGGTTAGGATAGTGGGGCCCGCGGAGCGGCTCAGATCTTGTGATGACGAGGGGGAATTTGATGTGGAATTTAACAAAATCTCGATGTCCACAAGGATCGACCCCTCCTGGCGGCTGGAAGTTCTCAGATCTGCTGCGGCGGCGATGGCCGACGAGTTCTATCAAATGGGCAAAGGTTATAGCCTGATACTGCCCAATGAGGGGTCTGTCGTAACTGACCCACCCCCTGGCTGTACGGCCGTCTACCTTAAGTCGTTAGACTTTGGCTTGAGGTTTCCTCTACATCCCTTCCTGGAGCTTCTTTTGTTGAGGGCTGGGGGTGCCCTGTGCCAGATCACCCCACCCTCCATCAGGACTATGATTTCTTTTGTGTGGGTCTGCCTTTTTAGGGGATACCCCCTGTCGATCAACCTATTGAGGAACCTCCACCACTTTCAGAAGATGGGGGGTGCCAACAAGGGTTGGTACTCCCTCCGTATGGCGGAGAAGGTCGC
>JBBYHQ010339865.1:0-13075 GCA_038382645.1 Spergularia azorica
TCACCTTACAAACTCCCATCTCCCTCGTGTGTTTGTTGGAGCATAATGACCCCACACCAAAAGTTGTCCAAAAACCGATAGAAGGCCATTTTGTGGATATTTTGTGAGTTTAGGGCCAAATGTCAACGGTTTATGGACAAACAAGCATGTGGAAAAAACGGGAGGGGTCAATATGAAGAGAGATGGTACAAAACATGAGATAAAACAGTGTAATGGAGTGACTCGGCTAGAAATTAGATGGGGAAAAAGTGTAAGGAAGAGTGGTATTCATACCTTGGCTTCTCCATATGAATGGCAAATGTCACGATCTACAAACACTTAAAATTAAAAATAAACAAAATAACACAAATAACAAGTTTGTGTTGCCTCCCAAGTAGCGTCTTTGTTTAACGTCGTTGGCTCGACTCATACTAGGGAATCACCCGAGAATCTCAAAAGATCGAGAAATAATCCTTCTTAGGATAGTCCCCACACCAAATATTAAAAGCGGAACAATTCAAAGCTCTTCGAAGCTTGTCAAATGATTCGGAATACATCTCATAAGAGTGACAATTGAAAACATTAGCAACCAACAATGCATAAACAATAGAGGCAAAATCATGAATACAAGCATTTCCTGGACCTCTATGCTCATAATAATCTCCTATGTCATCATCTTTAGACTTATGATTTGACAAGTTCGGAACAAGAGATAAAGAAGAATGATGGTAATTAATCCAAAGGGGTTTGGAGTCTAAGCATATGGATTTGGTCATTGTCTCTATACTCCCATTCTTCTTGAAACGTACAAGACCTCCGACTCATATAATGTCTTGTTCAAAGAAATATTAAAAGATGAATCATGAGTCAATGTGAGATCACAAAAAACTTCCACAGGTAAAATCTCAAAAGCAATGGACAAAGTCGGTACAATCAAAGAAGAAAAGTCATTGCAATCCACATAATTATCATCATCCTCACAAAAGACAAGTTTCTCGATCAATTGAATATCATCATGCTCACTCTCAAAAGAAGGAATGTGCGGCTCAAAAACTCCTTTAGACTCAAAATTGACAAAAATAGTTTCCTCCGCCACCTTAAACTCATCATTGCTCATCAAATAAGAGGGTGGTGGAGCATTCAACTCCACCTCTGAACATTGAGAAGACATGAACTTAAAGAAAACAAAACACTCATCAGTTGACCTTTTTAAAACTCTTTCATTACCCATATACTGTGCCAAAATCCAAGTTTCATGATTCATACCCTTTTTGACAATATCACATAGTTCAAAATCAGAATAAAATTGACCATGACAACCAAGATAATCAACAAAAGTTTCTAATCTCGAAAAATACTCATGAAAGGGTTCATCATTAAATTGAGACCAATTGAAATTTTGGGTATCATGTAGAGAACTTTGCAACGGCTCCCGGATGTCTAAATCCGCAACTTGTGAACATTGAGAAGCCATGAAGTGCCAAAAATCCCAAATCTCACAAGGTTCCATGTCATAAAGTCTTCCATTACTCATATAATCGGCCAAATCTCGGGTTTCAAAGTTTATACCATTCAAAATAATCCAATTTAAGTCCAACCCGGAGAAAACATTAGAAGTTTTATCATGTTCCTCAAGTCGAGAAAGGTAGATATAAAAAGGTTCATCATTCAATTGAGGAAAACAATAATAATTAACCATAAATCACAAATAAATAAATAAAAGAAAAAACAATAAAATAAAAATATGGACAAAAAACACAAGAAAAAAAAAATCACATGGGTCTAGACCATAGGTGATAGTCTATACAAACATAGACTTAACGACACAAAAACACACAAAAATTACAACAACAAAACCAAATATGTACAAAAACCACACAAAAATAGCAAAAAGACTAAAAACGCCTCTTCCCCGACAACGACGCCAAATTTGACAAGCTAATAAGTCGTTATTATTAGCCAAATTACCACTATGTCAAGCTAACTAACAAGGGTAAGTGGGTATTGTATCCACGAATAAGAGGGGAAGTCTAAATTGCAATCCTAGTGTGGAAAAATAGAAATAAAAAAAGTAAAACAATAAAAAGGGGGGTTTTTGGTTTGAAGATTGGATTAAAAGTGAAATAAACGAAATATCAATTTGATTAAAGCGACTCTCGGTGATAATCTATTTTAACACTCTATAAAGAAAGTTTTACCTCTCTCTAATTATACCAATTCATTAATAATCCCGGTTTTAACCAATTAATCATCTTTTATGGGGAATTTGAGCAACCGCTACCAAATTCCCCTCCTTTTAGTCCTAATTTGTCTAGTGACCACTCAAACAAATTACAATCAAAGGCATGAAAACCAAGGACTAATAAAAGATTAAGAACAACCCAAATTAGTATCTAATTAGCCGCCACCGCGACACTAATCAAATCTAATCTATTAGTCGCCTAATTGATTCCCAAATCCCTAATTAGCCACAACCGCGATACTACTCATGTGAAAGTTGCTTCCTTTAGTGTTAATAATCAATGACCACCAATTATCAACCAAGCATATGAAATACACAAGTCTAATCTAATAGCTAATTAGATAAAACAAGGATAAATCATGCTCTAAAGAACAATGAATGAGTTATATTGAAAATAAAGACAAATTAGAGAGAAAAATACTTACTAATACATAAGATGAAGAATTTGATTACACCAAGAGTCTAGAAGGGGATTAGCCTTCCATGAGAATTATTCCACTAATTTTGGGATTAAAACCTTTTTTTTGGATAATCTCTCTCTAAAACTCTTTTTAAAATAAAAACTAGATGCAAAAGATATGAAAGGTGATTATAACTAGCAAGGGGTTCATGCCCCTTTATTAAGTCTAAGTACATAGCACTAAAAGACGAATAAGATATTTCTTTGGCAAAATGAAACCGTCGAAAGCCCATGGGAAACTTCCCGGAAGTTAGCTTCCTCGACTCGAGGAAAGAAATCCTCGAGTCGAGCGACGGAATGATCGACTCGAGGAACACTCTCCTTGAGTCGAGCGAGGAAATCCTCGACTTGAGGAAATTGAATTCCTCTTCTCTTTTCTTCTTCTCTCGAGCTAGTGTGAATCCCGATGCATAGACGAGCTAACTTCTCCTCGAAACCCACTCCAAGTCATAGCTCGATCTTCTATTTACGTCCAAGGGCCGCCAAAGGGTCTTGAGCACCGAAATCCCGTAAAACCATCAAATATGCTCCAAAAATACTCCGAATGAAATGGTCTACGAATGACGATAAAACCACGCCCAAATAACCCCTAAAATGCCTAAATCATGTGGATTACACACTACATTTCACACCGTATCAGCCACAACCTTTTGGAACGATTTCTTAACTGTGGCTAAAGTTAATCTATGGCAACGACAGGTTGTTGCAAAATATTTATCTTAGTTTCAATAATTTTTAATCTTTGGCCACAACAAGAAGTCGTTGCCAATGTTATTTTTATTGTTTTGCGACAACAGGATGTTGTTGCCAAACATATTTACGTCTTTGGCAACGATTTGTTTCTGTTGTTATATATCAACAAATATTACGACAACATCGTGCGTTGTAGCTGGAAAGCATTACATTTATAGCAACGAAACTATCGTGGCCAAAAATAATTTGTTTTTTTCTGGTAATTGAAATAAAATCTTATCTCAACGCATAACAACTCACTCTACCTTATCATCCTCGTCAATCCTTTCCTCTCTACTGAAACTCAACTTTACTCTTTGTCTCTCACTGATCAACCCTGACACATCCCCCTCTCTCATCCTTGCGTCGCGTTTCCGGTCATCATTCACGACGAATGCTCACTCCGCGCCCATCCTTGATCTCCACCCTCCTGTTTTCATTCAAGGTATGATATCTGTCCCCCCCTCCTCTTGTTTTCAAGTAACAAATTAAAATTATTCCTTCTTTAAATTAAATTTTCTATTAAGATTTCACGTATTAGATCTGAGTAGGATTGTTATTAGTTAATTTGTTTTTGTATAGATTTGTGATTCAGTCATTTCGTCTTTGTTGATTTGGGGTTTATTAATTTAGGGGTTGGAATTTGTGTTTGTGAAATTGGTTTTTATTTTAGTTTCCATTTGTTATTAGTTAATTAGTTCTAGTATAATTTATGATTCGTTTTTTCTGTCTTTCTCTTCTAGTTTGCTGATTTGGGGGTGATGAATTAGTTAGGGTTTGTAATTTGTGTTGTGAAATTGATCTACATTAGATTTTCCAATAGAATCATAAGTTCTGTTTTTTTTAATGATCGATTATAAACCTTTGTGATGTTTGTGAGTGATTTTAATTGATTGATATGCAATTTTATGAGGAACTTGAGCTTTTAGGGGTTGCTCAATTAACCTCTATGATTAGACAACATCGCCGTTAGGGAATAGAAGAAGTCTCGGGTCTATTTTAGTTAATAAAATTGAATTATGTTCACTCAAATGAAAAAAAATAAAAATAAATAAATCAAGGCTTGTTCTGTAGAGGTTTTTAAGCATGTTACATGTATGTTTTGAAGGTCTTAGATCAACATTATTTATAAATTATACGAGATGCGTAAAGTGGTTTGGTTTAAGTCATGTTTATTAGTTGAGATTCTAAGCACATTAGATGATCAAAAGAATAAGTACTAATGCCTGAAATGTTTAGTACTTTAGTACCTTTTTCTCGTGTAAAATTGGCATATTGAACTAATTTTCCTACTGAGGAACGTCATATTAGGCTATATGTTTCGATCGTGAATTCTCTTGTTGGCACTATGTGAAAACGTTGTTCTTCTTTTTATTAAGGGTGTTAAAGCCATTATCTGGTTGTAAGTTCTAACTCTTTGCTTATGTTTTGTGTTTGAATATTACCATGAGGCTAGCACTTGCCCCATAACTTCGCATGTCTATTGTGATTTGTTCAGAGTCTAGGCTGTTATCTTCTAGCTTGTGTTTAGCAAACGGTCTTTTTATAATTAATTGCTTATCACAAGGAATTGAAAATCTGGTGGTGTGATAGGATATACATTGTTTTAGCTTGCAGATTTTTGTTCGCTAGCATTTTAAGCTATTTGGCAATGTCCTACTCTTTGTACATTGTTCATAAATTCTTCTGATCTTTAGCTATTTGGCGAAGATTTCTCGAAACTATACACTTTGTATCATCTTGAAGAAAACATCCACTAGCTAATGAAATATGTTCACATATTCTAGTAATTACCCAGCTACTAGTTTAAACTAGCCTAAGGACTTAGAAGTTCTGAACATAAACATATGTTTGTTTGTATATGTCATTTTGTAACTGTCATGGGTGGAAACTTGTTGCTAATTTATGATTTTCTTGACTTTTCTAACTCACTTGCTTCAATATTTTCGATAAGCTTAACAATGTTCCCAATATTATCTAAAAAATGTCTTAAGAATGCGATTTTGTGTCTTTGTGTCTGATCATACTTTGATTGAAGTAATTAAGTTTTAGAAGTGGGAAGATGATTTAACTCAATTTGTTATTCCCTAATCCCTATTTTTTTTTTTTTACCTTTTCTATTAGAGGCTATTAGCTCAAATGTGGTAGAGCAATGTGCATTTGCACAAGGGTGTGAGTTCAAATCTCATGTAGCCTAATTGATTGAGAACAATCCATTCATAATTGTTAGTCGCCTCTCCCCTAAAAACAAAATCGTTAGTCGCCTCAAATTCTGTATTTTTTTTAGTTATCAGTCTTTGTTATTGTTGCCAGAAAAGCTTTTTGGCCACACTAACATTGTTGCTATAAAAACAAGAATTTATGGCAATAAACATGGCGTTGCCGAAAACAGTGCATTTGCCCCATGGTTTGGATATTTGGTTCGGACAACTACCTTTTTTGCAACAATCAAGTGTTGCCAAAAATCATTACCTTTTGCGACGATATGTTTTTCGCAACAACGTTTTCGTTGCCAAAAATATGCCATCTTTAGCAACAGTCGACTTTCGTTCGGTACTTTTTAGTTACGGCATGTGCCATAACGAGTTGATTTTGTTGCCAAAAATACTAACTCGGGGCTAAAAATATCTTTGGCAACAACTTCGAGCGTTGCCAAAAAGTCAGTTTCTTGTAGTGATATGAATGAAATGAAAAACTTCTAGTTTGCTTACAACTCATTAATATGAATGAGGGAAATCTTTAGAGATACTTCATTTAATAGAATGGAGCATTTTTACAAGGTTTAATTAAAACATAGTCCCCTCAATCTCGTCTTCGTCTTGGTAGAGATTGGGTGGTGCCCAAAAATGGGCATAACATTCATTGTCTGTCGCGATGTAAGTTCTCTCATGACCGCCCTTTGGCTTGATCTTTGTGAGTTTCGGTCGCGGCATGAATTTTCTTGAATACTTCTTAAATACGAAGAACTTCTCGGGCTAGTACTCGGTGTCTTCGAATTCATCGTCGCTACAGGCTCCACGCCAATAGGCTTGTTCTTTTGTTGATGCATACTCGTCCCATGTTTCACATGTACATAAATATACAATTCGCTTCCCTCCTTGTTCAATCCTTCCCCTATACCATCCAGACCAATATTTGCTGGGATAATACAATAGAGAATTTTTATATGCAAGATTCTCATTTGGCTTAAGGAAATTCAGGGCCATGATTTTAATGATTTTACCCCAACGCTTACAGGTTCCAAGCACATTCATGCCATCCTCATAATCCAGTTTTGGGATGATGAGTTTGGTCATCAAATCTTCATGTGACAACACAAGTGATTTGCTAGAAAACTCACCATCGTTGAAGTTCATCCCCGGGAGTTCATCTTCCTTGAGACCATGAAAATGCTTCTCGATCATCATCCTCCACCTTTTGGTTGCAACGGCTTCCTTCACAAATTCTGCCTCGTCTTCTGAGAATTTGTTCAACGAAGGTGATGATTTGGGCATTCCTCGCCATATGGTCCCACGTTGTCGGTTTGTAGGACAAATGGGACAACATCCACGATGCGGGACCTGATCGTCGCTCCTGGTCGTGAGATGTATTGATATTCATGTGGGTCTGCGCACCCCCTGAAATTCAATACTGGTTTGTCAAAGCCGGGAATGTTGGCGTCCTTTGTTGCAAAAGTTGCCAGTTGTGAGAAGTTTGTAAGGGAAGGTAAAAACAGAGGGGTTTCTCCAAATATTTCTGATATTTGAGAGAGTGGCTTGTTTAATCTTTGATCCCTTCACTTCTTTTTATATTAAAGTATCCTTGGCGGTTATTTCATCATGGGGTTAATGACGTGTGAAGTTGAAACAATTTCCTTTTTATTGGGAAACTGCTTTTAGTGGGGTGGATAAATCCCGTCATTAACTCACTTGATCTTTCCCCTACGTATCTAGGTTTTGTGACCCATCACATCAATGGCTTAAATAATATGACTTAATATTTTCCAATCGTTCATATTTTCAAGTATGAATCACATGATTGGACGTGGAAATTCTCAGAAACTTTTATGAATTCCTTATTCGAAACTCTTATGAAGGATTATCAACATTATGAGAGATATTCAAAGAAACAATAATTACGAATATTCTTAGAACCTTCAATAGAACATCTTAGAAGAACATTTCTGTGATACAAGTTAATATCTCCTTACCTTTCAAATACAACTAACCCCTACTACTGTTCCCCATCAATAGTACCCCCCTCAAAACGCACTCCCTTCCTCACTCAACGCAGCTCACTCCCCCAAAACGCACCTCCCTTTCACTTGAAACGCAGCTCAGCTACACTGTTGACAACTGTTCTTCAGGAATAGTGTTGCATCGTGAGGCTGGGGCGAGGCCACGCTTCTGTTGTTCATCCACGCCGTCGCTTTTCTTCCATATTAACTCATTCTCTCTCTCCTGCCTGCCTCATTTTCAGTCACTTCTCTTCGCTCTCTCTCTCTCTCTCCTAGGTCGGCCAGCTCTTGAAAAATAAGGGTAATAGATTTTACACCTTCTCTGTGTGTTGTTTGATCTGTTGATCTAAATGTTATGTAGCTGACAATCAAATCTAATCAGGTGTGTTCTATTTTTGTTTGGCTTTTTGTTATCTTTTAGGTTTTGGGTTTACAATTGATTAGATCTTGGGTAGCTATAATGTCCTCTGATATTGGGGTCTTTTATTTTGGGGGTGTTTGGGGTCCTTGGTGTTCGTGTTCTATTGAGCTCCCTCACTAATGTTTTCCCTTCTTTCGTTCGATCTTCATCTGCAGCTCAGGTGGTGTGGCTCGATCTCGTTGTTTAGGTATGAGGTCTTTTCCTTGGTGCTTTTTAAGACAGTTTCTGTTTGCCTAAAATTAAGGCGTGTGTATGTCCTCCATTGATTTTAAATATGCCGCGATGTTATTTGCTGAAAATTGGAAATTGTTGGGTGCTGCCATTAGCGCGGGGGCTTGATCATCCTTTTATAATGGATAGAAAAATATTTTGCCTACGTTTTCCTGATTTATTTAAACTGGAATTTCATTTCGTGGTGACGCAACCTTTAAAATTTGAGTTAGACGCTTTGTAATGCCAGGAATTAATTGGGTTGTATTGTGTTGATATTAGCATAGGGACTTGGTCATCCTTTTCCAATGTATAGAAAATGGACTGCCATCCGGTTTCCTGGTTTAGTTAGAATGTAGGTTTTTGGAGTGGTGCGACAACCTTTGAAATTTGGGCTGGGTCCTTTGTAGTGTTGGGAATTAGTTGAGCTTGATTGTACTGATACGAACATGAGTTCTTGATGATACTTTTATAATGTATATAGAAAATGATTTGGCCTCTGGTTTCCTGATTTAGTTAAAATGAAAATTGTTTATCCTGTTCACGCATTCTTCAATATTTTGTGATGTCGGGGATTAGTTGAGCTTGATTTAAGCATCGTTTGTAATAGAAAGGCTTATTTGAACTTTAGTCTTGCGTGTTAGTCAGCCCTTGTGTTTGTTGTGCGATGTAGATTCCACGGATGGTCTCTATCGCGGTGGACGCGCGAGTCGTGCGATGATTGCACTAGGATAGAAGTCGCCACCAAACAATTCGGGGGTGTTTGGAAACCATGCAACGCGATCTTGTTCTTTGTTACCGAGGGACAACGTAAAAGCTAGGTGAGTCTGTACCCATTGAGCATAAACGCTCGGGGACGCGAGTCATGCCAAGTACAAAACACTGTCGCGAGTCATTTACCGAAAGGGACAAAACCGAGGGACGTAAGGAACAAAATGCGCATTGTGCCCTACGCCAATATGTAGTCTACGGACCGCAAGACTGGGTTCGGGGGTGACGGTACATGTTGGGAATCCATAAGACACCCAACCCCGCCCACGTATAGCGGCCTCTACTAGTTGAATTATCGTTTACAAGTCGTTGAGAAGTTAAGCCATGCAAGTTTACAGTCATTTACAAGTTAAATACAGCCTAATAAAATTTAGCTAAGTCGATAGTTTTAGCACATAAACTAGATCTTAGGTGACAAAATTATTAAGATTGATTAACGGTCCCTAGCTACCAATTTGTCCAATCGCTTTGCAATATGTGTGCTAAGCGTGAACCACATAGTTCATTTTAGATCTAAATCTTGGTTAGGCAAAATGTAAATCTAGGTTGTAAAAGCAATAAACTGCGCACGTAAAGAAGGTAGAAGATGAGAATAAGTAAAAGATGAGTTTATAAAAGAGGGGGTGCCCTCGGGACTTACGTGTGTCCGCGATACCACTACTTGCTCTACTATGCTTCGAGATCGTTACGTTGATCCGTAGTATGCGTCGTAGGGCTAGATGTGTTCTTGAGGTGATGTGTTGCTCTTCCAATGTAGGTGTTTGAGAGGGGCTTTGTTTGTGTTGTGTTTGATTTGGAGGTGTCCTAGAGTGTAAGGCCCTAGGGTTTTTGTATGTGTTGTGCTTGGATTTTGTGTTGTGTTGTAATTAGGGTTTTTGTGAGAGAATTGTGGTGAGAGAGGAGCAGAGTTTCGGGGTAGAAATAGTGTGTGAAAAAATGTGTTAAAGGTGTGGAGGAGAGGTGTATTAATAGTGGTGGAGAAGCTAGGGTTTCGGCCCCCTAGGGCTGCGTGCGTCGTGCGCACAAGGTGGTGCTTCTGGCGCATTGTAGCGCGCGTCAGGCGCATCGTGGTGTGCGTCAGGCGCACGGGGTGGTGTGTCTGGCGCACCATGGTTTGCGTCAGGCGCACGGGGTGGTGCGTCTGGTCAACGGTGGCCTACTTCAGGCGCGCGCGCTGGTGTGTCAAAGAATCTGCGCGCGCGCGAGGGTGCGCCTGGACCTCTTGACGCACCATACAAAATTGCATTTCTGGTCTTCTTATTACATAATTATTGTACATATGAATTTGGGTGGGCAAATGATGTACAAAAACATGTTTTCTCGATGTTTTATGGCAATACAGACAACCGTGATAGACCAAAGAGTTTAGGTCAGGTGTAAACGGGGAGGAAAATGATTGTTTTTGGCCTTATTTTGGGCGAAGACGCATTTTCTAACGGATTCACCACAACGGTGGTTCACATAGTAGAGAAAGTAGACGCAGTTCGTAGTATAGTGTCCTTTCATCATCGGACATTGGGTAAGGACAAATGCAGGTGTCTACAGAAGCCCCCACTATGACTGAGGCTTGGACAAGGCGAAAGTCAAAGTATTAAATCGTGCAAACGGGATGCGAATGCACGTGGAGGTCGTTTAAGGTCCATTAGACCGCCTATGCGTTTTAAGAGGTTCGCTAACCAATTAGAAGACACACTTGGTATTTATAGTTTGTGCGACTGTAGCTTTGTTTAAGGTCTTGCGACCGATAGCATTTGTGGAACTTGCCGGTTGTACTTGTAGTAGCTTCTAAATGTCGGAAGTGGTTCCGATGTTATTTGGTGATTATGTCAATGTTTAAGGTCAGTGCGACCGCTGATTTTTAGTTGCGCTTGTTTTTGCTTCTATTGGAGGTGGGTCCGATGTTGTTTGATCATGGTGGAGTTAGGTCCATTGCCGTTGATGGTATTCTGCTCGAGATGTCGAAAGTGGGTCCGACGTTGCTTGATCGTTATGGAGTTAGGTGCGTTGGTGTTGTAGACAGAATTTTGCGACGCATGATGCTCGAGTTTACATTCGGTGCGACTGTTATATGACTTGAAGGTGTGTGATCTCAGTTGATCTTTTCTGGATTGACAGCTTCGAGGGGAGCCCCCATTCTTGCATAAAAGAGGAGATTATGGAGCAATTGTAAGCCGCTTGTACCTTTTGTTTGCCAGTTGATTATGCATGTCGAAAATTATTGTTGTACTTTGTCTCGCTCTTGTGCGAGCAAGGAGATCATGGCGCAGATGTGTGTTCTTTTGACCTTGTCGTGCCAATGTTTGTAGAGTAGTAGTGGTGGACGATTGAATCTTGTCTTGTGGGTGGGCGAGTGATGCCTAGTTCTCATGCAAAGGTTCATGCAAGTAGTGTGCAAATGTATGTAATATGATTAAAAACAAGTGCTGCCTAGTGCTCGTGCAAAGGGTTGTGCATGTGGTGTGCAAGCGCAAAGGACGCGATGTAATGCAATGTTATGAAATGCAATGCGATGATGTTATGCAGCTCAGAGTTATGCAACCTATACTCGAGCTACATGTAGATGTGAAATGCGAAAAAATGCAGGGGAGTACCCCGATTTCCCCCAAAAGGAACAAAGATGAAAGAGATGAGAAGTTTCATGGAAGACGACTAGGAGTGTCAAAGGGAAAATGGTGAGGAGAACAGAAATGGGAATGAGTGAGTTTGAAGTTTCCTCCAAAGAAAAAGAATGAAAAAAAAAAAAGTGGTGATATTGAGTGGAAGAAAACTTGAGATTTCCCCGAAGAGAATGAGTGAAAGTGATGCAGGAGCACATGAGGAAGTCGTTCTAAGCCCGGTTGAGAGTGCAAGTCCAAGTACATTGTTCATTGGGCTCAATTCAGCTCCAAGGGACGTGACTATGATCTCATGGCCTAAGGAGTAGTCCAATTTCGTGCATAGTCCTTAGCACAGCCGTGTGATGTGTCTAAGAGACTTTAGGAGAGTTTTAAGTTGCTGTTTTCCTAATTAGAGTTTTCAGATTTCAGCAATAAGTTTCCTTAACTCAATAGAGTCATATAAGGAAAGTAGTGGAATTTAGGTAAGTTTTAGAGAGTTTTCGTATGGTAAAAGTTTCCATAGATTTCCTATATAAAGGAGACATAGATTGTAATAGAGGATCAGATTTTATGCAAGTAATAAACACACGGTTGAGAACCAAGTTTATTGTGAGTTTTCACAAACAATTCGTTCTACATTCAAGTTGGTAACTTAGGTGTTGAACAACCAATAGATAGGCGAGATTCATACAAGTTGGTAACTTAGAATCAAGCTTTGATATTGTATTTCAATTCTAGAGTTGGTAACTTTAGAAGTTGATCATATCTTTCTTATTGTTTTCTGATTCGTTCTAAGACTTAAATTGTGTGGAGTTGTTGTTGTTGTTGTAATTGAGCCAAATTTCGAGTATAGTTAACATAGTAGGAGAGATTTGTGATCTTAGTTTGTTTTAGATTAATTTCCGCTGCAAAACTCGTTGTTTGTTTGTTTCACTACTAACAAACGCATCAAGTGGTATCAGAGCTAGGTTTTACAAGCTTCTTAGTTTGTTAATCCTAGGGTTGCAAGTATGTCTAAAGACAGAGAAGAGAAGACGGAATTGGAAGAGATGCGTGAGGGTATGTTCAACATGTAGAAGATGATGCTATAACTCATGTACCTCAATTTGGAGGAGAAGAAAGCTAGAGCTTCCAAACACATCAGACTAAATCAAATTGCACAATCTGATGGTGAAGAGGCTGAACCACGTCCAAGACCAACCAAGGATGATGATCGTGGATTAAAGTTGGATTTTCCAGAATTCAATGGCAAGCATGATCCGGAGGAGTTCCTAGATTGGGTAAGGGCTGCCGAGAGAGTCTTTGATTATAAAGACTATGATGATGCTAAGAGATTCAAGGTTGCTATTCTCAAACTTACTAAGCATGCGAGCTTATGGTATGAGAATTTGAAGAAGCAAAGGGAAAGAAAAGACAAAGCCAAGATCAAGTCTTGGGAGAAGCTGAA
>JBBYHQ010339909.1:0-13070 GCA_038382645.1 Spergularia azorica
ATCACCCAATTCAGTTTCTGGAACGTAACTCCAAAGATAATAGGGATCATTAGAGTTCGAATTCATAGAATCAAGCCCAGAAAATAAAATAAAAAATTCGAAAGAATCCCAGATTTGGAAAGGAATTAAATTTGGACGAGGAGTTAGATCTCACAAATTTGTTGGGGGAGACGGAGGATTTTAGGAGAGAGAAAAAGCTAGGGTTCATATTATTTGGGGGGAAATGAAGAACAGATCTCACGAATTTGTTGGGGAGGCGGAGGATTTTAGGAGAGAGAAAAAGCTAGGGTTCATATTATTTGGGGGAAAATGAAGAACATATCGGGTTGGGGGGTGTTTTTGATAAAAAAGAAAAGTGAGTCAATGCATGCAGTTGGGAGGTGAGATATTTTTTTGGAGGGAATGGTTAATGTAATTGGGGGGGGATTATTGTTGTTAATGAAGTTTTTGTAATTTGTAATAGCAATTATAAGAGCTTAAGATGAGGACAAAATGATCATTTCCTTACTAAAACTTACCGCATTTGGAAACGGGGTGTTTAAAGTGAGACACCCAAATGAGGAAAGCGGGGTGTTTAAAGGGGGACGGAGGGAGTATAGTAGAAGAAATTGCTCAAACTAAATGAAAAATCATTCAAATTCAGCAAAAGTTACACTGTTATACTAGCCTTGTGCTGGAGCACAATATTAGAGAGCAAAGTGATGGGAGTAGCAAAACTGTAATTTACATATAATAGAAAGAATTGGTGGATGGTGATTCAAGAGATTAGGCCATTATATATCAATGAGTCAAGAAAAAAAATGGGTCAACCTATTATTGAACTTTTCTTTATCGCTAAAAAGTTGGAAATTTGGAAAAGATAACTCTCACGAGTCACGACCTTAACAATAACTAATCCAAGCTCAATTCATGATTCATTTCAACTCAAGTACTACTAATCGTACTAGTTTGTCAAGTGACAAGACACTCATGCGAACTTGTAAAGGTAAGTAGGTAACAAGTACGCAGTACTCAAATTAAACAATCTACTTGATACTATGTGATTCAGGTCAATTGAATTCAAATTCAAAGTTATCAAACGCCAACTCAACATATTCTAACACCATTTACATTCATAATCCAAAACAATTCCGTACCATTCTACTCCATCTCTCAACAAATCAATAAAGCGATACACACAACATTGTGCCGTATATAACATTAGGCTGAACCTAGATGAGCTCTGCCTCCAAACACCAAGTAAGACAAACAACTCAAAAATTTGGGGGGGGGGGGGGGTGACTGCCTCGTATCCGTTGAGTATAATTTGAAATTCAAATCGTGGGTACTTCACACACATTACTGTACACAACTCCCCACTAAATTCCCACACACCCCACTCACTAAAACTAAAAACTGACTGACCAACTTCCTCTTCTTTCTCTCACTTTTTCAAAGCTCCCCTTTTCACAGTCATTCACTTCAGAATAGAGAAGTTAATGTTAACATGCATTTTAATTATAAGCTCATTGGTTAATCTTCTGCTTCTCTGTGTTTCTTGTGTTCAATAAATTAAAAAGGAGACTTCTTTCTTAAATACTGACTACTTCACTTATTATTTTTAGCTTCTCAAACACACTAACTACTGTTTCATCACTCCTATTTGTTTTTCTCTTTTGGTTTATTACTCAAATGGGTGCTTCTGGAAAGTGGGTCAAAAATTTCATTGGTTTCAAAAAACCTGATAAAGATGATGCCCAAGTAAGTTTTTTGCTCTTAAAGTTTGAATCTTTCATTGTTATTTTGGTTGGATTTAGTCTGTTTGTGGGTTAGATTTATTAAATCTGAGGAAAGATTGAATCTTTGTTGAAAATGTACTAAGAAATTGATATTTTTGGTAGTAAATGAATGAAAGGTGGATTTGTTTTTACTGTTTTAATTGCTATGTATATTTACAATGTATCAAACAGATTATTTTAATTTTATTTTTAGCTTGTTTTAATAGCTGAACAATGTATGGGGATGTACTATAGAGACTAGATTACGAAATACTCTATCCGTTATTTTGATTTGTTACTAACGTTTGGTTTGAATATGCGCGAGAAATTTAAACTAAATGTTAACCGCCCAAAAAAACATAGGTAGTATTATGTGAATAAGGGTTAATTAAAGAATTAAAACAGACAAAAGACAGGATCTTGACTGTGTTAGGTGTTTAATGTGTTCATTAAACAATAAGTGTACTAAGAATTTGTGGGTTTTTTGGTTATGTTAGGAAAAAGTTGGGCATACTAATAATAAAGGGAAGAAGTGGAAACTATGGAGAAGTCCATCAGGAGATTTGAGCTCCTGGAAAGGGTTTAAGGGGCGCCATAAGACTGCTTCAGAAGGTTCGGATTCGCCTTCTCGAAACGATGTGTTTAATGCTGCTGTGGCTACTGTGGTGAGAGCTCCTCCTAAGGATTTCCGTGCTGTTAGGAAAGAATGGGCTGCTATCCGAATTCAAACTGCATTCCGCGGATTCTTGGTAATTATTATTGATTTTTTTCTTCTCAATTTGTTTCAATATGTGTGTTGAATTTGTACAAATGTGAGAAAGTGTGAAGCTCAAGTTTTAAATGTGAACAATGTGAACTCTAGCATGGATGTATTGGTGTCATATTGATGGTTAATTGGTTGTGCATGATGAGACATTTTTGTTTGTACCCGAAATGACACTAACGCAGTGTCTCAAAGGCTCCTGTCTATGATGAGATAAGAAAGGTGTAATGTACGTAACCTTACCCTTATTTTGAAAAGAGCGATAGTAGTAAGATTATACCACTTGGTTTAAAACTACGTTCTGAAGTGAAATGAAGTGAATGGTTGCGAATTGTATGTATGTTTGTTGATTGACAAGATTAGATAATTTTGAGGAATTTGCCGTTTGTTTCATTGATTTTTTTATTGCGGTACTCATGGAGTAATCTTTATAAAATTTAGGCAAGGAGAGCTTTGAAGGCACTGAAAGGAATTGTGAGGCTGCAAGCACTAGTTCGTGGGCGGCAAGTTAGGAAGCAAGCTGCCGTGACATTGAGGTGTATGCAAGCATTGGTCCGGGTTCAGGCTCGTGTTAGAGCACGACGTGTGAGAATGTCCATTGAAGGGCAAGCTGTTCAGCATATGATCAATGAACGTCGTACCAAAGCTGAGCTCTTGAAAGAAGCTGAGGTGAATTTTTAAGGGCTTACTTCATTCAATTTTCGTCCAAAGATTTGAAAACCACACTCTTCTCTTTCAATTGACAGGCTTTAATAATTTTCTGATTTGCATTGTTTCGGAATCCTGCAGGAGGGATGGTGTGACAGTAAACGAACACTGGATGAAGTGAAAACGAAGTTACAACTGAGGCAAGAAGGAGCTTTCAGAAGAGAAAGAGCCCTTGCTTACTCTATTGCTCAAAAGGTCAGTTCTACTAAACCTGACTAATAACTTGGATACTTATATGCTCCATTTTAGGCTAGATTTTGAACTTTGCTAATTCGATTTTGTCACCTCTGTCTACAGCAATTCAAGTCTACACCAACATCAGCTTTCAGAACAAACATTTCGACATCCTCCTTGAAATGCTTTGATATTGACAAGAACAGTTGGAGTTGGTTAGAACGATGGATGTCAGCGAAACCATGGGAAAGCAGATTAATGGAAGAAGCTAATAGTATTGTTTCAGAGGTGAAAACCCCACCTCCGAAAGCCTTTGTGAACGCCCTCAAAGAACCATGCCCCAAGTCATCTGAGCTGCAATGCTCAGTTAAGGTCAGAAAGAACTTCATGACCACGAGAGTCTCTGCAAGGCCACCTTTTATTGGGCAAGCAACGCGTTCATCATCTAGCCCAAGCTCAGAATTTCGTTTTGATGAGAGCTCAGCTTCCTCCTCAATCTGCACGTCCACTACCCCTATGTCGGGGACTGAGGAAAGTGGCGGTAATAGTAATAATAGCAGGCCGAGTTACATGAACCTTACTGAATCAACTAAGGCCAAGAGAAGAACACAGAGGGTTCAGAGACAGTCCATGGATGAAGTTCAGTTTTCTAAGAATCTTGCTCATGTAGATTTCAAGAGCAGTCCTGGCTCTGATCCTTCGGTTCATTTCTCCAGACCACTGAATTTACCCACAAGCAGATTCGAGAAGAACTCAATAAGGCCAATGGGCAATGAAAACTACTTGTACAACTGAGGAATCGGTATTACTCAGCTCTCTATTGCCAAGTTCAACAGCTTGTTGTCCATGTAATGTAAGTTAAAACGAAAAGGGTGTTTAAAGCTTTATGCTGTAGTGTGCTATGCTTATTCTTTTTGTTCTTAGCAGCTTTGTAGAAAGTGTTTGATGCTGTTGTAATGTAATATTTGCAAAATCCTTCACTTTTATTTAGTAATGATCTACAATTATCGGAAGAAATAGTCTCAATGTGTTTTCAAGTATGGATTTATTGCTTCTATCTTCTCTTTATAACTTGAAGCCTGACACCATACTTGTAGTTGAGAATGATACCGTACTCAATTGCTAGGGGGTTCTCCATGTACAGGGAGTGTCGGAACACATAGTTCCGGTATAGGTGGATGATTGAAAGCTTCATTTCTTGCAACGCGAATTTCTGACCTATACATGCTCTTGGCCCTATACCAAAGGGTATGTGTGCATATGGGTGTCGATTTTTCTGCTCACTGCAATTTGGGTCGAATCTCTCTGGCTTAAACTTCTCTGGCTCAGGGAAGTTTTTAGGATCCTTTGCCAGAACACCAGGTGCCAACCAAACCCATGTACCCTGCTTCCTCAAACCATTTGCAAACACAAGGACGATAACAAATTGATCATCCTGTAAATATTCACTTAAAACTGATAATAATGAATGGTCTGGACTTACCTTTGGAAGCTGGTAACCTCCTATCTCAACTGGCGCGACTGTCTCTCTTGCAACCAGTGGCGAAACTGGGTAGATTCTCATGGCTTCTCTAATTACCTATTTTCAAAGTTCATAGCATACAGGATCATTTCACTGAACATTCCTAATTATAATTTGAAGTTTACAGGGTTAAAAACTGAATGAGGTTAGAACTCGCCTGATCTAGATAGGGGAACTTATGTTGGAGATCATGAGCTGCCGGTACCTGATCAGACGGTCCATACCCATCAATTTCTTCAATCAGTTTACTTTCGACATCAGGATGTCCAGAAACCAAGTACAATATTGAAGACAGTGTAAAGGATGTTGTTGCTGAACCAGCTAGTAGATGCTCATAAGCAAGAGCACTGACATAATCTGATGTGAAGAGATTCTTGGCCACTTCTTCGGACTCTCTAGCATTCAAAATGAGGGACAGGAAGTCCTTACAGTCTTTCTTCTCCTCTTTCTCACGCTTTGCAACAATCTGATCAACCCTGCTGCTCAACTTCTTATTAGTCCTTTCCAGTTTCCAGTCCATAGTCCCCGGAATCCTCTTAAGAATCTGTCTGAAGGGTTCCTGAAGAAATGGGATTAACAGGCCTAAAATGATCGAAATTGAACCTGAAAGGTCCATTTTAAGTGTTGTTGTGGAGTATATATGTTGGCTAACGAATTCTGAAACTTCTTTAATCTTTGGTTGATCATCTGTGGAGCTTGGTTTAGAGAGGCCGAAATCGATACCAAATGCTGCCTGGCCAATTATGTCAGTTGCCAATTTGAGGCAAAGATCAGAAAACACAATGTCTTCTCCATTTTCTTCTTTGACATTAAAATTTTTGGTGGATGATTCAATGAAAGATTGCATGGTAGGCAGTAAACTTGATAAATGTGAAGGCTGGTACATTGAGATTATTGTGTTCCTCATTTTTGACCATCTTGCATCCCTACAAAATGAAAGTTGTTAGTCTTGTTTGTGATCATGATATTCACGTTATTTGGGGTCGGGTAACAAAAATCGTCTGGCAAAATAGCAAATATCGCAAATTTTATTGGAGACTGAGTAAAGTGCAGATATCATGAAGTCAAAAAGTAAGAGAACAGCTTCAAATTAAGGTACTGTAACTGTTAATATTAAGTACTGCTTTACTCTTTTTTGACTTGCAAAGACATGATGCATTATCATGACTAAGTGGACTAACTTAAAGGCTACATGTACATTGAGCTTTTGTTCTACATTTGGAAAGAGAAACAATTTTGAACTTTGATGAAACTGTCATCATACAGGACACTAGGACAGGTAAGGATTAAAGGTTTCAGGGTGATTTCTTTAGTTCGAAGCCAAATATATGCTCCGTAAACTTGAAACCCTGGCATGTTTTACCGTAAGATGGTCTTACACAAAACTTTATCGTACCTGGTGAAGAAAAGGCCCTTTTGGTGAAGTGGTGAAGACGAAATTGGGGAAGGAATGCTTCTGTTGGGAAGATACTTGAACTTCTTTATCCCAGCTTCTTTGCAAAGTTCAGCATCTGCTATTATTACTAGTGGTTGCCTACCCAGGTGAAATCTGATAGGAAACATAGCTAACATTCACACAAACTGAAAAAAAGTTGATCACACAATCTTCTTGTTAATACGAAATGGTAGCATTATTTCCACGGGCTGAATGAACCAATCCATGCCTGTCTGCCTCATGCGCCTGAGATAGACAGGCATGGATTGGTTCATTTGGCTCATGAAAGTATCAATTGCCATAAAAATCGTGATCAATAAAATTCTACACGTATATATTTGTTTAAGGTGTCACACTATATATGTAGGATACACAACTAAACAAAATTCACATGGAACATTTGTGCTGATGACTACCAATTTTGGCAAACCACCCTCTTCTATACTAGTATAGCCAGACTCTTATTTATTTTGATAAAGAGATGTGACAAACCTGAAAATAGGACCATATAGCTTGGCAAAAGAGGAGAAAACATCAGGACCATACTTAGCCAGGAAGGGAATATGACCTACCAAAGGGTACGGTACAGGCCCGGGCACCCTTCTGACTTTCAAATAAGGTGCATACAGGTAGTACACCACCAAAACAACAACTACGACTGCTACTACTACTAATAAGTTCGCGGACATTAGCATGGGAGCTCCGAGGATGAACATACTGATGATTGATCACTTACCCGATTTTAATGTGTCGAATGTGCAAGACTCTATGGCATATAAATAGGATGGACATGTTTGTGTCTCTGAAGGCAACCACATACATGTTAACAAGAAGCTTTAAATATAAGCCGTAGAAGAGGACATGCGCAGCAAATTTGTGGGGTGTGTAACATGAGAGGGAGCATTAGAACAAAGTCCCTTTCTTCTTAAAGTGACTCTAGGTGAAAAAGCACTACTTCTTTCTGTAATGGTATTCATGATTAGATATGTTGACATGAACCAAATGTGCCTCTTAGGGTCTCATTTCGGTTGGATACAATATTCCCATGCCAATGACATTTCTCATTCCCTACCATACATTCTCCGTAATTTCTCGATTTTTCGTTTTGTTCGACATTAGTCAGGATACCCAGATACACTACTACACTCTGTACCAAAGCACAGATTTTGTAACACCACCTTTCATCCTAGAGAGGACTTACATCCCGGTATTATAACACTTGGACCTTTCATTTTACGCTCAATTCATAAACTAACCTAGCTAGTAGTGCATCAAATACTTTAACATGCACCTTAGTATTGATACTTTTACAGTTTTACCTGAATTCAAGTAACATGGCCACATGGGTTTTATGCCCTACAACTCTATAAGAAAAATCCCCTTGCCCTCTTACATCCTTTGTAGAGGAGACTGATACCTGCTTAAAAGAACAGAGAAGACGGACTCAGGTGGCATCAAGTCATGCTACAAAATTTAATGTCTACTAGTACCATTTTTATTACACTATTCTGCAAAATGTGCATCAGGATACATTCACTCCTGTTTGCTGTACATTCACTATAATCATATCACAAAGTTCAAACTTACATAACAGAACAGGCTCCTATAAACTCTAATTGTTACATGACCAAGCAAAGATATAGAATCTTCAACCCGATGGCTCGTAAGTGAACAAAAGTAGTACAGAATGTTTCTAGGGAGAAGCTTCTTAACCTCTGAAAGTAGATCTTCGAGGTTTGAAATATAGATCTTCAAGATGGAGATTTCCTACCCTTTGGCAATGAAGGCGCCTGCAAAAACAACTGGATTACTATAACACTCTTAAGAATTAGGACCAAAATAGAAAACACTCTTAAGAACACTCAATCATCTGCCCACGGCCTCCTAGTCGTCCTGCCATCTGCATTAAGAAAACCAAAATCGAAAGTCACCAGAAACAACAGTATCAAATGACTACTGTGCACAACAGCCGTGGTGACTGTTATACTACAGTCATAGCACACCCTTAAATGACAGCAGGATTAACGGAGGCCGATATAGCAAAGAACTTGACAACAGAACAAGAATACAAAGAATACAACTTAAGACTTTGATCCTAGAAATTCCAGCTGGTCTATTAAGCCTTTGAGGTCCTCACCCCAGTTTGAAGGCGCAGGTACCAAGTATCAACTGGTATGCTGGCTTCCTGTTGATCATCCAGTAACTCTTCCTCCTCTTCAGCACCGCCCACCAAGTCCTCGCTCAATAAGTCCTCCCAGTTTATCTAGGTCACATTTTCTAAATTTGCACTGTTTTTTGAAGGGTTTGGAACATCAATCTTCTGCTCCTTAATATCGCTGCTTGATTCATCACCTAATGCAGCTGAAAATAAGTTCTCGATATCTGATTCAAATGTTGTTAGTCCTTCTGGCTCTTGGGCTGGATGAAGAGAAACTGGGGTCGCTTCCACTGCAGCAGAAACCACTGCTTCTTCCAACTTCTCTACACTCGGGCTAGCAGTCAGTCTCCTTTTTCTACCAATCTCAATCCCTCTCAGACCTTTGCCTCGCTCGCTTTGTTGTATCAAGTTCTGAACAAATGCAGGGTTCGCAAGTGCTTTGGCCAAAAATGTCATCATCTGCTGTTGCTTTATCTCAGTAGACTGAAGACGACCTTCCATACCCAGGAGTTGTTGCCTTGAGAATTGTTGTTGCTGTCGAAGCTTAACAATTTCGGTCATTAACAAGGCTCGATCTCGCTTCAGTCTCTCGATTTCACAATCCAACCCATACTGGCCCAGCTCGACACAAGATCCTCCTTGTTGTTGAAAACTTTGGGTCACATTTCTTCTCCTTTTCATAGTCTTTAATAAATGCTTTTGTCCTCCCAGAAATCCCTCGTTCGCAAATTCCCAGCGATCAGGATCAACCTTTCTAAAACCCTGCAACATTTGCTTTCAAAGAGACCATCAGCTACCTTAACTTGTAACAGATTCTACACCACACATAACACCAGTAGACCACCAAAATTACAACCAATACCAACACAGTGAATCTGTCACAACTTCGTGGCTGAATTTAAACTTATCCAACACACTCAGTACTGTCAATACTCACACGAATCCACGGTCACAATGCATGATTCTAAAGCAAGAAGTCATGAACCATAACCTGCTATGTTCTAGGACACAAGTTGCAATTTCAGCATGCTGACAAAATCACTGTACATAACATTAAGTGGAAGAACTTCATCCACTCTGACTCATTTACAAAGCTTCAGAAAGACTCTTCTTTATCTTGTTCTTTTCTGAAGCTAGTCAATAGACATGTTGCAACTTGCAAGCAGCACTTCAACCCTACATGTTCCAGCAAAATTCTTCAGCAACACCAAATAGAGGAAACACAGACACAGATCTTAAACATCTCAGCATAAAATTGAACCTTTAAGATCAAATTCCACCAAAAATCAACCTAAAGACTGCTCTTTCACACTAACTTTATGGGCTCAAACGAAATTCACCTAAAGGAAAGAACTCGACCTTCGTAATTTCCACCATTTCAATCTGTTGCCATTAAAGTGTTAAACATCTTCATAGACTAGTAATACAAAAAGTCCTCTTTTACACTCCTCATGTTCAATTTTACACTCCTCTTTGTGAAATGAGCATTGATTCCACGTTGAAGTGGAGGGTAGAAAGCATTACGAGGATTGTTAAAATCACTACCAAATTCAAACAAAGACAATGATCAAACAATCTACCTCATGCTCAGGCACACAACCGAAAAGATCTATACAAACGCCAATTCAACAAAGCTAGTCCGGATCCTCTGTCCCACTTATATGCCTAATTTCATGTACTACTCTAATCACGTGCTAGCATTTTATAAACCAAAATAAACATAAATAAATCTCATGATAAAATGTTAGCACGTGATTGAGGGATACAAAGAATGAGACCAAAAGTCGGATAGAGGAACCTCACACAAAGTCCAAACCCATTCAAAATTTCAACATACACAAAAGCTTGAGTAATTAAAGAAATTACAATCCCATATTTCGACAAAGCCACAAAGGCCAGCTAATCTAGATTTAACTGTGCATGCACGTCCAAGTCCACAATAAAACTAAGATAAAACTCCCACAATCCAGCTTCATCAACACGACAATATACCAATTACTCCCTCCGTTCTTTTTCGACTTTAAAGTTTGGTTCATATACGTGAGAGGCATTCAAGCGAAACGATAACAATCCACGGAAATTCGGAGAGTGTACCGAAGTACACAAGTAGAGAAAACTAAATACTGCATCAAACATAAGTTTAACAATTAAATTTCGCAACAATTTCCACATCATCCAAATAAATTACTACAAAATGAGAAAACTGAAATTTAGCAAATCAAATTATTAGAACAATCGTATAATTGGCACAAACATTTCGTCGAGCAAATGGTGGGCAAGGTAAAGAAAAGACTTACGTAAGTGTTAAGCTGGCGAACAAAGCTGGAAAAGTTACTGTGCTTGAAGAATCTAGGCAAGAGCAAAGTGGAGAATTTGTGAGAATCCCAAACAATGAAACTATTCCGAGCTTTACTCCAAGAAACAATGGCGTCTGTTGATGGGTCTTCCACCATTTCAAACGTCTTCGTCAGAAATGGAGGGGGACCCACTTCGTTTAGCCCTTCCATTGGTCGAGGTGAGAAGCTTGTTTTTGACGACGACGACGATGATCCAACGGTTGGTGATGCCCCTGTTCCGGAACAGGGGATCACTACCTCCTCTTCCTTCACCATCACGCTCTCCATTGTTGATTTTGTTAATAAAGTTGGCAACTTTTGGGTGATTTGGGTTGTTTAATTTGAGGGTTTTTGCTGAATTTTGAGGATATGAGGTTTAATTTCGGGTTTTTTTTTCCAATTTAGGGTGAAAGTTTGAGGGGTTAATTTCAATTTTGGGTTTTCATGGGTTTTGGGTAAAAATGTTAATAAAAGATTTGTGGGTAATTGTGAGTGTTTGATTGGTGGGTAATTGTGGGTTTTGGGTACAATTTAGGGTGTGAAGGTTATTTAATAAAGAGTTTAATGGCGGGAAGACAGAAAGAGCTAGAACGTTCTAGAGTGCCGACAGGGGTAAAACAGAAATTTTGTAATCTTTGCTTTCACTTGTTCTACTATCTCATAAAGCGACATATACGGTGATTACGTACAAATAATTCTTGCAAATGATTTTATCACGACTTTGGCGGAAATGCATTTAACTTAATATAAACTATTCCGTATGAAAAAGCTTACAATTTATTGAAGTTGAAAACAAAACTTAATTTTTACTATTGAACAGAAGTATTAAGGAAGGATTAACGATTTGATTAGTGTTGAACGATCTCAAGAGTTCTGCACTTGTCTAAGAAGCTTCATGCAAAATTCACTGTGATTATGGGATAAAGGTAAAAGTGGAGGGTCGATTGAACAAAAAGTTGAGTGAGTCAGTGAGTGAGTATGGGACTATGGGGTATGGAAGAGAGAGGATAAGCCAAGTGTTGGTGTGGGCCATTGTTGAGGAGGGATATGCCTCTTTGAATTCTGGAAACTTCTGAACTTCTTGAAACAGATCAGGTGGAGCGAGAGAGGGGAGTATAGCTTACGGAAGCTAGCTTGCATACGGAGTAGTTGCGTACGTCCCAGTCAATTCCTTACCCTTTTCTTTTTGAGTCGTCTCAATGAATTTCTTACCTTTCTATTTTTGGATCCTTTTTTGCTTCTAAAATGACCATTTTATCCTCACTTAATCACCCTCATGTGTTTGTTGGCTAACAAAAGAACTATTTTATCCGCACTTCTCATGTGCTTTTTCATTGTTTATTTGTTTCTCTCACATCTCCTTAATCTTTGTGCAAAACACAAAGGTAAGGAAATGATCGGAACGAATGGAGTATTTGGAAGTTTGGTGCCACTACGACAAACTAGGCTCTATTGCAAATCGCAACACTAATTTTAATGGCTAGCACAAAACTCATCTCCATGTGTATATGTATCATCTCTCAGCATCGACGTTTAAAATGTGAAGCTCTATTACATGGGGAGCAGTTCAAAACAACTCCGACGTTTCACCTCCCCTTTACGTGTAAATAGTTATTAGTACGCTGAAATTTGTCATTAACTTGCGAAATATGGTATACATACTAACCTCAACCATTAGTCCATATTTTCTCTCTTAACTTCCTCGATCCTCCCCCTTACTATTCTCGGAACCTCCTTTTCTCAGGCTGGGAATGGCCACTTTATTGGCATTTCCAAAATTTCAGCCTGATTTCTCCCGTATAGAACTTGAAACGTCTAAGTAAACAAAGTTTGTATTATTGTATGTGATAGACTACAAATCTAACACGATTACTATCATCATTCAACACAGTATATTGTATTAATCATGGACGACCGTTACGCTCATTGTGTATCGTATATTCTGGTTACGAGATCGTTAACCTCGGAACCTAACCAACTTATACGATGTTAGATTTGGGTTTATTCCCTCCATTTCATTCATTTCTTTACGTTGGGCCTGGGTTCTTCTCACAAAACTCGGCCCAGCGTAAAGAAATGAATGAAATGGAGGGAGTACTATGGTCTTGTTTGGTTACCTTTCATAATCATATAAACGACTACTAGAGCCGGCCACGGGCCGGGCGGGCCAGGGCTAGTGTCGGGCTTAGCCGGGCTAGTGCCCCAAAAGTCGAGCAC
>JBBYHQ010339928.1:0-13067 GCA_038382645.1 Spergularia azorica
CAACGTTTTTCTTACCAAACGAATCTAAACAATATAAATACATAGCCCGGGCGTGGCACGGGCATGCAAACTAGTATTATTGATTCGAGAAAACTCGATAATCTGGCTGATGTGATAAACTTTTGTGACCAATTCATTGATTCATGATAGTTATGTCGCACCCACCTAGACCTAGATCGAGTGTGTCTAGCTCGAGATGATTTGGTGACTCGAGTACCTGTGGCATGTGGGCGAATTAACTAAGAAAACCTAATTTTACAAATGAGTATATACAAGACTCGCCCAAAATCGATTATGTTACCATGAGTGTACAAAAGCATACAAAATACATGACCTATACATGACCTTAACTTACAAAAGTGACCTATACATAGAAACACAAATCAATAAAAACCGGAAATTTCACTTGGTGCGCATCTGATGTGGTGTCCAAACTTTTTAACTCGTGCACATGGTACCTCGGTAGTTTGCAACTCGTTCATATGGTGCCCTCATTGGCATCCGACGTCATTGAAGGTAATGTAATTGATAAGTAGCAATTCTTGATATTTTTAAGACTGAATTTTGTTACTCCCTCCATTTCATTCATTTCTTTACGTTGGGCCTGGGTTCCCCTCACAAAACCCGGCCCAACGTAAAGAAATGAATGAATTGGAGGGAGTAGTTTAGGTTTTCAGAGGGTATGCATGTCATAACAAAACAATTGTTAAGGGAGTCGTCCTTGTCAAGTTTCTACGAAGAAATATTGTAATCCTGTATTCCTTCGTTGATGATCATTCTAATTGGGCAATTACTCCTTCCAAGTTGAAACTATTGTTAACAAAATGAAATACGACATCGTTTAAACATCAAACCAACTTAGCTTGTGCACACTTGGTTTCCGTCATGTAGATATATTTCAGATTTCAATATACATGAACATGAACAAATTTCTTTTGTAGAACATTATACTGTGCTCCATGAAAATGCATCTGCAGATCAAGTCACCACCAATTCCTCAATTATCTGAAAATGCATCTGCAGGTCAGAACGTCTATCAGTGAAATAAGTCCTCTCAAAGACTTCCAACTTTCCTTTGCTTTTCTTACTGGCTGATTCAAGCAACTGACGGAACTTGTTCTTCTCTTCACAAATCCAGGGCCGCCTCCTGTCATTCCATTGCCTTGGGGTTCCATGTAGCACAACGCGCAGTCTTCTATCTCTCTGGATAAGCCGATCAGTTATCATCTCAATGGCAATTTCTTCCGTGAGATAAGCACCAGGAGCGTTCAAACCAACATCCACATAATGGATTTCCGTTATACTATCCAAGAAGCTTTCTGTGGAGCTTGGTACAATTTGGTCCCCTGGCAATTTAGAGAAGGTAGGCTGTGCGGCTTGTGCCGGGTCTTCCACTCCTTTGTTATTCAAGAAGCCAAGCTCAGTAACCAACTGATTCAGTACCACACCACCCTTGCTGAATCCAAGTAGAATTGTTTGAGGGAAACAAGACGATTCAGATGCTACTTGCTGATGATGTTCCTTCAGGTTTATGTTCTTTTCCTGCAGACCATTTAAATAGGCAGCATGAAAAGTGTCTTGCAACACAATGCCATTAATGCATCAGTATGTGTACAATTATTAGCCAAGAGTTGTTCTTATATATATGCATAGGCGCAGTTCAGCACTAATAATCTTTTTGACAGTACTCAGCAAAAAAAAATAATCTTTTTGACAGAAGATGCCACGTCTTGATAGTAAATTCAGTTGCAGAACAAAACAAAAGGGAACAACAGTCAAAGCAGCTACAAACTCAGATGCATATGATTCCAAAAGCAAGTCAAAGGATACCCAAACATCTCGTCTTGCAAAGTTTTACCAAAGAAAAATGTACACTGGAATAAAGTAAATCTTAGAAGCATACACTTCTGGCTACAGCAAAAAGTCCACAGTAATCAATCATTAAGAAAAAAGAAATGTAGTCCTCAAGCTGCATTGATCAGATTTTGATTAAAAATAAACAAAGAGTCAAAGAGCCTCTCTTAGAAAAATAGATTAAGGGGACCATCATATGCTGATTGCTGAGTAGCTCACAGTTTACTTGAATCTCCAAATTAGCAATTCCGAGACTTGTAAAATTTTCAGGCATTCCGCAAAGCAAAATACTCCGTATATACATAAAAAAGGAAAGGAAAGATAATGGGCAGTAAAAAGTACAACAGCAGCAGTCATCGTATCAATCTAGTAATCGACCTTATAAGCCATGAAAATTTCATTCATATATCATCTTGACTTTTAAGAAAAGCACATAAACGTTCTTTTGAGAATGAGCACATTCCAGACTTAGTCCACTCTGCAAACTCTAAGAAAGAGATGGGGTGTTAGTTTCTTTCGCATCTCGTTTTTTTTTTTTTTGGGTACATAGGAGCAGCTAACGCAGCGGGGTGGGAGAGATGAGGATTTAAACCCGAGATACTCCTCATGCAGGTTTGCTTCTTAACCACTAGGTCAACCTTAATCCTCTTCTTTTACATCTTGTGACCATATTAGAAGAACAAACATTTCTCTTGCTTTCTTTATGCGAAGCAGACAACCAGTCCAATGTTTCCAGGCTGAGGTAAGTTTTTGTACAAATACTCTACCAAGTTCTCGAAGTAAGGCAACTTGAATAATTTTTTTTGGTTACAAGGCAACTTGAATTATAACAAACCCTCTGAGAATTCTTCTCAATATTTGTTTTAGAAACAAGAAAGGCAACTAAATCAATTGTGCTAGAGAGTTCAGAAGTCCCCTACTCCATATATCTGTAAATGCTTAACTAGCCTTATTCTAGTCTTTGGCTGGACAAAGGTGGCTTTGTATTTGTTTCAGTTATCAGTTGTTCCACACTCTTTTCATAGCTCGTGCAGCCACAACCTACAGATCGAGTCATGCCCAGCACTTTCACTAACCACAAAACAAATACACAGTACCTGCTTTTTTTAACGTCTGAGGTCTGAACTGTGCATCAGTTAGCCTAAGGAAAAGCTAGATAAAGAATTATACCAATAACATTCAAATAGTTCTCTCTAGCTAAAAGAAACAGAACACTGCAAGCACCAGTTTCACTAATGCTACCAACAACCTAGATTGCAGATATGACCAATGAAACTGAATTTTCACCTCCATATCATTCTAGCTGTCTATCACAAAACTCCGGTCACAAAAAATACTATGGACCTAAATGAGATCACCAAAAAAAAGTCTACGGCTCAGAAATCTACTCTAACAGAAATAAAAGGCGAGATTATAATATAGCGACATACCTCTGAAACAAAATTCGACAAAAGTGAAATGATGGACCTTGAGGCCTGAAATCGATTTGGTGTATAAGCCGTAGGCTCTCCCCATTTGTTAAGAGGTTGAATGAATTCTTTGTACATAGCGAAAGGGCCATTGAAAGTGGAGGCCTCAATAACCCACACATTTACAGAAGCACCAAACTTTGAGACAAGAATCCGTGCTATATTTTGTATATCAGACAGCCTCTCGATGACCGGGTTCCCAGTGCCTTCAACTCGATCCCCATTAAAGAATATGGCATTCGCTTTAGGCACCTATACATTAAGTAATACTCGGTAAATACTTCTCACATAGAGTACGGATCTCCATAAGACTCAATAATTTGCAATCTAATATCTGGTTTCCCGAATTTCAGGTTCAAGATTTAAGTTTCTGGCAGATATAACATACAATGAGCATTTTCGAAGAAGGTGAAATGCAAAGTGATGCTGCTACTCTGCAGTGAGTTGTGCCCTTAAGGCATACAGGAACCTTCAGAATACCAGTCCAACGGTCCATGAGAATTTTGCTGACCTTTCATTAAGAGTAGACAAACAAGTATTCAAGTCAAGCGAAGAGAACTACACACTACCATCATGAGTCCTTAACAATTGACAAACAAATACACAATCAGAAGCATCATTGCCATGAAAGCATCCTCTAGTCCTATTTCAGCTATGGCTAATATATCAGCCTAGAGCAAATATACTGATTCGCAAGTGCATAGCTTAACTCTATTCTCTGACCATGATAAATGAGGCTGGACTTTAGACAACAAGACGAAATATTAAACTTCTAGTCATATTAAGAACTTGAATATTAACACTTTCACTCATATTAAGAACTTGAATTTGTATAAGTATCTTAATTGAAAGCTCAGGAGAACTATAATTACACCCCTATACCATATTCTATCAGCAACAATTACCACACCCACCCAGATGGACTTTATTAAGGTATTAAACGATCAGCTCGTTGCCATTAAGGCCTCAAATTTCAATCACGGGAGCCCCTCCTCTCTCATGTAGAATCTCAGGGACAAGATAGTCTTCCGGTTTGCAATTTTGCATTATCCACACTCCAAGCCTCAGAGGAAATTTGCGTGAGGGGGCGTGTTAAAGATACTAAATCATCAACAACGCCTCAACCATAAGCTCATGCCAATTTTGTTTTTTGGTACATAGAAGCAGCTAATGCAGCGGGTGTGGGGATATGAGGATTCGAACCCGGGACAACCTTGGACAGGTTAATTACCTAAACACTAGGCCAATGGTTTCATACTGCAGCCAACAACCCCACCTATGTTACCCCGACACAACATGACACTCGGACACTTCATAATAGATGATACATTAGGGAATTTTGAATTTGTAATATTCTAGATTTAGGTTAATTGAATAGTCTCCAATATATTGTGTACTATCAATACGCATGATCATAGCACATTAGCAATAACAAGCCAAGTCGATTATTCACTATCTTACACTTCATTTCAAGCCAAAAACTTGAAAGTTTTATGAAATAGCCGGGTCCAAGTGTCAAATACATCTAAGTGCCGTGCACGGATTGCCAGCCGAGCTATACCGGCCCACCGGGTATTGGCAGGAAAATCTTCAGAATAGCAGACACTTTACATAGAAGGGCATATCCATTGGCAAACAAGACATTAAGACATATTTATCATAAGTACACGTTTTGGGCCCAATTTAATCAGTATGACATCCAAATTACGAAGAATTATTTTATTACAATCATAATCTTCTCACTAGCAAAAAATGGGAAGAACCAGGATGACAACAATAAAAAAAATTTATATTCAGGATCGCATATTAAAGATCAAAAAAACAAAAAGAGGAAGAAGAAAGTGTTAGAAAAGGAGTTAAGAAGATACCTGAAGCTGTTGTGATTGCAGGGGTTGGTTTAAGAATGGAGAATCAGAGTGAAGGAGGGCATTATTAAGCTCTCTGTTTTGGGGGATTTGGGTAAGAGAGCAGAAAGTAAAGATCTCAGCGTCTCAACCCTTTTGAGTTTTTTTTTGTTTCCTTCTAAAATGAAGCAGTAGGGTTCGGATCCACAAGAATGCCTAAAACTCTACAGTATATGGTAGAGTCCTAATCGTGACCAATTGATTCAAAATCATAGGTCCAAATAGCTCCACTCCTCCAACTTATAAAATACACCTCCCTACACCAAAACAAAAACAAAAATTACCTAACTCCATCCCCATCTCCACGAGTCATGACAACCACCACCATCATCTTCGCTCTCCTCTCTCTCGACCGCTCAAACCGCGCTTATCTCACTCCGGCCGATTGGTGTCACTCGGAGGCTTGAACCAGGCTATCGGGGGGGGGGGGTTACTATTTGTGGATTCCAAGGAATAAGGTGGTGGTATATGCCATTCAAAAGTGGTCTATTAATCTGCGGCCCCTTATGCCCTGGGCGACACACGTGCTACAATGGCCTGGACAAAGGGTCGTGATCCGTAGCTATAGGTATTTCTAACCATTGAGATAGATTGGATGGTTAGATGTTTAGAACACTACCATGTAGAGTTATTAATTATATAAAAATCTAGATTTATTACCGCAATTGACTGCCGAGTCAATTGAAAGGCTAGAAGACTATGAATTCAAACCAAAGTTATGTATAAATTAAATGATAAATGAGTTAACAGCGAAAGATCCAAGTCAAGTTTACAAAACCAAACCTAAAACAAAATATCAAATAACTGGTTAAAATGTCTCAAATGAAATAAGATTTATTCAAAAGCTAGCCTCATGATACGCACTGATGTCAAAGCAAGTATTTATCTTCAAGCACACCTGTCAACTATATCATCAAAGAATGATACAGGTCCCAAATTAGGGTAGGGACAAACCACAAACACAAAACGTGAGTAGAAGGCTGAGAAAGAACTCAAATGCAAAAAGGACACTAAGGAAAATAAGATACGTGGATGAAGGCGCGTAGCTAATCAAACATTGTTTAGGGAAAGAAAGCCAAATTTAGATTCATGGATAACAGAGGCCCATAGCCGAATTTCAACCATTCCATATCTCATCGGATAACAGAGGCCCAAAGCCGAGTTTCAACCATTCTATATTTCATCGATCATGATTCCGATTTCGTGATTTGGATCCCAAAAACGCCAAATCCTTTGTGCTCTTCCTAAAAGTTGACATATAACTCTTTGCCACATGTTTACTTAATACCAGGCTCCTTCAAAATTCCTTTATAAGTTTCTATTGCGTTTCCTTGGTCTTTCAAATAAGATTTCACTAAATCATTTAACCTACTTAAGATTTCATATTTTCACTAAATCATTAACCTATTTTCGTCGTTTGATTGCACAATTACACACTATATGGTGAAGATCCATATGATGGTAAATTAGGGTCTATAATTTTATTCGGCTTCAACCACACATACACCATGGACTTTGATACAACAAAGGAATGAGAAGCATTACTTTGGAAATAAAACATAAGCTTAAACAATTTACAGCAAATTACCAGATGTGACGCAATCATTTCCTGTTCCCTCCTGGTCCATGATTTGAGGCTGCCCAGTTGTAACCTTACTAGAAGTAGCCTCAACAGCTGAGCTGACCAATCCAGGTGCAGTGGTGGTGACACCCTTAGTTAATGCCGGATTCCTGTAAGTCGGGTCGGTAATCCCGATGCGTGTTCCATGTACCCCTGGATCCAAAGGTCCACCCCCATTGGTCAAGCCTCCGGCCAAGACGACTGGTGGCTTACCAGCCTGCTTAGCTCTACACTCAAACACACGGTGACCCAGTTTTCTACAGTGGTGGCACTCCACTGGCAGACCATTACAATCAGCTCCAGGGTGGTTTCCCTTGCACCGTTTGCAAAAGTAGTTGCGCTCTCGACTATGGCTTTGAGTCTGCTTTTGAGTGCCACTGGCATTCCTGAGGAGCTTATTTTTCCCCTTGGATTGGTTAAAGTTCTTCTTTTTTAGAGGGTTCCCATTAACATTTGAGGCGCCCTCATTCCTTTTTCGTTTAATCCCAGATCTCATGCTTAATGTGTTACCTTCGACAGCCACTGCTCTAGCATACATATCTTCAAAAGTTTCAGAATCCTCACTTCCAAGGTTATTCCGAACTTTTTCTAGTAGCTTTTCTTTAAAGCTTATAGCCTTAGACTCCTCTGTCGGTAACGTTTCCTTGGCAAACCGGCACAATTTGATAAACTTAGTATAGAAATCACTAACCGACTCTCCATCCATCTGTTTAAGCTCTTTAAACTCAATTCTCTTAGCTAACTTAATACATTCAGGATAGAACTCACCCTCCAGTAACACAGTAAAATCTTCCCAATCCCTTTCTAGACGTACCGTTCCACCAGTACTAGCAACTTTAGTGTAAGGCTCGAAAAATCCCTCTTGTATTCCTTGCCACCAGTTGTTAGCGTACCCTGTAAGGTATTTGGCCCCGATTTTTACCTTCAGCCACGGGGGACACCCTAGACTTAGAAATATACTATTCATCTCCGTAATCCAGTTGTTAAGTTCCGTGGGGCCTCCCATACCCGTGAAACTAGGAGGATCCCTGTGTTCCACATCCTGCATCATGCTCTCAACCGTTGCAGGCGGGGTTTGGTTATCACTAGCACCTTCATGTACGTTATTGTTATTCTTTCCCACAGGTGCAGACGTTCCAGCCATATGATGCATCGTTTTTACTAGCGTTTCGTTTAGTGTAACCAATTGTTCTAATATAGCAGCTAGTGGTGCTTCGTTTTGACTCGTACTTCCATTCTCCATCTTCAAATTAACACGAGTATACAATCACTTGACAGTTACATAAGACTAACGTTTCATAAAATTAGCGTTCTCCTCCTAGAAATATTCTAAGTTCGCACATAAATCCGATAATCAAACCACACTTCGAATCGCAACCCGAAATCAGCAAGGCATTGTGACCAACCAATCCAATAACATGAAATTAAAGCATACACATATAATCTTGAGAATTGTAGATATCGTGTTACCTTAATTCCGCGAAATCGACACGAAACGGGGCAGGCAAGCGTCTGACTCAATCCAAACCTTGACAAACTTGCGACTGACGACACAACAATAATACACGGCTTTACTAAAACAATTAAAGTACAGTTGACATAATATCATCCACCAATTAATTCACAGAGCATATAATAATCACAAGAAACTGAAACGTATTAGGTACCCAATATAATTTCGAGGATAGTAGATAGTATAATTTTTACCTTAAATTCGTGAAATCAAACCGAAACTGTTTATGATTAATCCTCCTCAAAATCAACTAGTAAAAAAATATTAGAGGTAACAGAAAGGCTCTCAAATTGACGGTGATGGTGATCGATGATTGATGGAGACGGCGATTGATCGAAGATTATGATTGATTAATCGGAGATATTGGTGAATGGTGAAAGCGGGGATAAAAAGAGAATAGAGATATCTTAACCGACCTATATATACTCTCCTACTCTCCTATACTAAGCGTATACTTGGCAAACGGGTCATTCGGGTCAGGTCCGAGTCGGGTCATATATTTCGGGTCTATTTCGATTCGGGTCAGGTTTGGTTTGGATCGGGTCTAGTTCGGGTGTATCAATTACAGGTCAAATTCGGGTCGGGTCAAATCCAAATCGAGTCATTTCAAAATGTTCAAATCTAATCAAATTAATTTCAAATCTCTTTAAAATTTGTCTCACATTATCCTAAATTGAAATATGATCTTAATACTATATATTAAAAGTTCTGTTAGATGCAACGACCACGTTCACCGGCTTCAATTAGGCCATCTACCATGCCACGTGGCATGTCCCTTTGAATTTCATTCTAAAAAAATCATTTATGGTAAAAAGGGTAGATGGACATTCCATATATTATGGTGATATATAATTGACTTTTTCCATATTTTTAATAGTCAAAATTCAAAATTTAAAAACAAAACAATCCTACCCAAAGAGGAAAATCTCTTTGGGTTGGGCACCTAAACCAATATTTACTAGGAAACAAATGTGGTAGTGGAATTGCAAGTGGGAAGTGGGGTTTAGAAAGTGATATTTAAAATCTTAACCAATTCTAAACACTCTAATATGACCGTCAAAAAAAATAAAAAATAATCTGACTGAAATCCCACCCCAAATTTCTCAGAACAACTTTGTACTCTGTACTATTTTTTTCTACCATCATCCTTCAATCCTTCATCGTCTCCATACTCAAGTAATCATAACAACCCAACACCAAATCACACACCCTTTTGAACTTTTCCTCCCTTTAACAATTATAAATAAATAAAATTAAACAAGAATAAAAAAACAAAGAACAACAATTTTAACACAAAGAACAACCACCAAATCACTTGAACACAAAAGAAACTCCATTAAATTTTTGTTATTCTGGGTTGTCTTCTTTGTTTAAACTCTTCTCCTCCCTAAATCAATTTCGAGCTAATCAATTATCCATCCTCATTCCTCTTCTCAAATCAATTTTTGTGTAGCACAATTTCAAACAAATCAATCCTACAAAGTGCATAATTTTGTCGCCTAAAATGCAGCAATCAAACATAGAAAAGCCCAGAAATCGTCCAAAACTTTCTCCAAATTACCTAGAAAAACCGTCTTCAAATATCCCCAAATAACCCAGAAAACCGTCCCCAATAAAACCAAAAAAACGCCCTTAATTTTCCCTTTCCCAAAATAATCGAGAAAGGCATTGATCGAGATCTAGGGTTAGTGAGGAGAGAGAAAGTGTGTAGAGATTTTCTGGGTTTGGTGTGGAGACAGAGAAAACAAGGTGTGGGTGTGGAGACAATTCTTCACTGAGGAGGAGAGAGTGAAATAATTGGGGTGGAATTAATTTGGGTGGACTATTGTTTAAAATTTGGGTTGGGTTTGTGTGAGAGATTAAACAATGAAGGGGATTGTTAGTAAGTGGAGGGAGTCATAAGAAATTGAGAGAAAAAGATTAGGCTTTAATCAGTTTCTACTTAAGTGTAAAATCGTCTACAAAATTTGCCAAATAGAGTAAGATTAGAAAGAGGAAAATGTTAGTGAATCTACCCAAAGAGGAATACAGGAAAATCTCTTTGGGTAGGAGGGAATATTTGTTATCAATTGATTTATTATTTACCTTATTATTGTATGCTTACCTCATTATAGTTATTTAATTTACTTATTTGCTCTCTTTTATGAAGATTTTTAGTACTTTAATATTGCACATCATTACATAATCATTTCTTTATTTATTTACAAGAGAATACAATGATAAAATTTATTTCGGGCGTAGCCCGAGTGATAAACTAAATTGAAATCTTATACTATATATCTTATCTTATCTTATCTTATATCTTTATAAACGAAACTTTTTTCGTGAGCATTGAAGAGGTCTAGAGCCCTTCGAATTTTCTTAGAGCTTCTGATGAATAAGGAATTAATTTATGTTATGGAATTGTTGTTATACCAAATGTGAGTTTATGGTAATCATATATAAAATTCATATATTTTACTTATGGAAATGTAGTATACCATATGTAGGTTTATGGTAATTTTGAAAAGATCCATCAATATAAAAGTTTCCTTTTGAAGTTATGGTAAGATAGTAAGTCAAGCCTACATTTAAATATAAGAGAAAAGTATATGACATTTTCTACATTTTGGTAAAATATAAGAACCAAATGTTTTTTTTAAATGCGTCTACAGTTTTTTGAAATTTTAATACAGTTTCTGGTGAATAAAAAGTTCATTTATAAGTTTATTTAGCTTAGAATTCGCACCCAACATGGATAGTCAAAAGCAACAAACAAAACAGAAAATTATAAAAAAAAAATCGGAGGTAGTATATGGAAATTAATCACGATATGATGCATGAGTAAGTATCTAAAGAGATATTGTTAATTAAAAAGCTAGGTTGGGCGAAAATGCTCTGGAAACAAAACTGAGTTTCTTCTAGCTTACGACACCATGAACAAGGAGAATCAACCGAAGAAGAGGGGCCGGCCGCCTAAATCATCGACGGCGTTGGCTTCTACTCGTTCACTGGAACAAAATGGTACCAAATTGGCTGATGCAAACTCAGAAACTGAGGAAGAAGGTCACGAGTAAAATGTAAGCATTCCTTCGAATTTTGTTCTTAATGATTTTCTAAATGCTGCTCTATCCCCAAATTCGATGAATTCTGGTAGTTATTCAGCTCATAAGGAACCCAATAGACCTAATTCGACCCAGAAATTGGGGGTAAATACTGAGAATCAGGAAAACCCTGAAACTGGTGCAGTGTTGAATGGTGAGAAATCTGGTGAAAATGGGGGCAAAAGGACTGGTCATTTTAATCTAGGTAAGACAGATTCTTACAAAAAAGCTGCAAAAAAAGCTTATCAGGGTATGTCATTAGGATTTGTTGAGAATTGTGGAACTGATGAGGTGGTTATTGAAGAGTGATGTTCATGAGGAAGTTATGTTCTGGAAAAACACCCTGGTAGGTACTGTTGTTGGGAAACGAACTACTATAGCTCAGATGAATAGTCTTGCAGCTAAACACTGGAGCAGTGTAAAGACACCTCAGATTCTATATTTTACCAAGGGTTGGTATTATATACGATTTAACTTAGAGGAGGATATGAATATGAATATGATAATGAGAGGACGGCCATGGAGTGTTAATGGTGGATCCTTAGGTTCTTTTCCCAAACCTAGACCCATGTCTATGGTCATGTTCAGCTTTAAGCAAAATATCAAGTCATGTTGGCACTCCAATTTGTGCAGATGAGTATACCACAAACAAAACAAAACTTTCCTTTGCTAGAGTCCTGATTGAGGTAGACATAACAAAGGAATTACCAGAGAGTATGCTCATTAACACACCATTTGGAGGGCAAATTCAGCAGGATATCAATCAATCAATACTATACCTTTATTTGCCTAACTTCTCCGTCTACGTGGCAGTGTTTGGAAGTATCCTCAGCAGAAAAATTCCAGCTCAAAGCTAATGTGTCGGCCCATTAAACAACTTCTACTCTCTCTCTCCTCCACATCAACCTATATGCTCCATGTTATTCACACACCACACTATTAAATATGTCTGTGGGCCCTAATCAATTTAATTGTATCTAAAGGCAAATACTAATACTCACATCGATTCCTATACCTGTCCCTTCGTTACTCCATGCCGTTTTTCACCTTCTTCCTCCTAGCCTCTTCGCTTAAAACAATTTAAATGAATCTCCCATTCCCCAATTTCTCTTCCCCTTACCCTCCTTTCTATTCTATGTTCCTTTCGATGCATCATCTTCTCTACTCATCAGTTTTTTTTCTCTTACATACATTAAACACTCCCATTCGTGTTCCTCTTCTCTTATTCTTTCCGGCCTGCTCCTTTAAAAACCAGCACCACTGAATAGAGGGTCATTTGGACGAAAGTTGAGTGGTAAGTTTATCAATAGTTGTCTGCACAATTTGTGTTTTGGCTCAATCAACCACGTTATGCCCTCTCTTCTCATTCATGAAATTTTTCTAATTCTAATTTATGATGACTGAGTTTTTTTTTTTTTAAATAAACATCTTGCTTCATTTTGTGAAAACAGATTTTTTTTTTGGGGGTTAATGAGGATTATTTTGTTTAATTCCTCAGGATGCACGAGAGATATTTGAATGAAATTTCAGCAATTGAGGAGCCACATTTGATTTCTAAGAACAATTGATGTTCTAAAAGGTATGATTTATTAGTAGTTTCATTGACACTTCCTCCTGGATCAT